>BHEV01079876.1:0-55462 GCA_004319985.1 Emydocephalus ijimae
GGGGGGATCAAAGGGCCCCTAAGTGTGTCTGTGTAATCCCCTCTTTCTAAGGGAGGGCAGCCTATCCAGGGGTCTCCACTTCACATGGGGACAGGTGACCCTTCTCTCCCCACCAGGGAGAAATCATGCAGGGGGAGAGTTGGAAGAAACATCCTTGGGTGAAGAGAGGAGGGACAGACCCCACAGCAGGTCGGGGAAGGGGCCTTAGAGGTCCTCTAGCCCAACCCCCTTGCCCCACCCCATACCACCCTGTGGGGAAGGGGGAGCCCTGGGCTTTAATTCTCCCCCTCCCACTCCGCTTCCAGAGGGGAGGTGGGGGGGCAAGGGGGAACGGCAAAGCGGGGGGCGAGGAGGAAAGGAGGCCACGCGGCGAAGCCCACCTTCAGGGCGTTCTCGTAGATGGTGGCGCGGAACTCGAGCAGCGCCTTCTGGTCGAACTCGCGGCCGTGGATGATGCGCATCTGCTTGAGGAAGGTCGACTTGCCGCTCTCGCCGGCGCCCAGCAGCAGGATCCGCACCAGGCGGCGCACGGCGCGGCGCTCGCGGGCCAGCAGCGCGTCGATCTCGCGGCTCCGCCGGCGCGCCTCGCGCTCCAGCTCCCGGCGGCGGAGAGAAACAGGCAGCGGCGGCGGCGGCGGCGGCGGGGACGGCGGCGACCGGGGAAGGCCGCCTTCCTTGCTCGGCTCCACAGGCCCGGCCGCCGCCTCGGCCCCGGGGTCGCCGCCCGCCGGCCACAGGCAGCGGCCAAGGGAGCGCACCACCCCGGCCATGGAGGAGGAGGAGGCGGTGGCGGCGGCGGCGGCGAACCCCTCAGACAGGCCCGGGCGGGAAAGGCGCCGCCTCAGCCACCGCGACCTTCCCTCCGTCCTCGCCCTCACGCCCACCCGAAGGGGCGGGGCCAAGACGCCGCCTCGGGCGAGGCCCAGGCGGCGCTCGTGCCCCGACACGGACGCCGATTGGGCGGCGAGGCCCGGAGGCGAGGAAAGGTCCACAGAGGGGCGGGGCGGAGCTTGCTCGGGGACCAGTCAGCGAGCCAGAGGGGCGGGAGGAACGCTCGCTTTCCCCCACCCACTTCAACGCTCCCCCCCCCCGGCCCCCGCGCGCCACGGGAAGACAGACAGAGAGAGCGGCAGGGCGGGGTTTTCCCAGGGTCAGGGCGGAGCGGGGGAGGGAGCCGGCGCTGATTGGGTGCCAGGGGAAGGGGGTCCATGACGTCACCCGGGCGAGGAGGTTATGAATGGAGAAGGGGTGTCTTAATGGGCTGTCTGGCCCATCGTCTTTTAGGAGTTATGGGATTTGGAGTCCAGCGCTCTTCACCTGCATCGTGGTGTATAGGTTCTCCTGCTTGAGCAGGGGGGCTGGACTAGAGGACCTCCAAGGCCCCTTCCGGCTCTACTTTAGTCTTTATTCCTATTCTATCTAATCGGGGTTAAAAAGATTAAGATGTACGTGGTGTGTTTTATTTATTTTATTTTATTTTACTTATTTAATTTGTTGCATTTATTGTATTTAATGCATTCATTTATTTTTTATTTTATTTTATTTATTCTTTGAGAGAATTATGCAATGAAATTTCATCTTAATGTGTGGCCGATTAGCATATATTCAACGTGACAATAAAGTTAAAAAGTTATTCTAAGTTATTCCATTCTGATGTTCGGGTCAACAAGTTGTGTGAATGCATGCACGGCATTTGGGTGCAAAAGGTTGCAAAGTTTTCTACCTCCGAGACAGCTCCCTTCTAAAGCTCCCTTACTACTACCTGCCCTGGGCCTTCTTAGGGGTGTCTATGGAGATTCTCGGTCATCCAAGGATGTCCCAAAGGTACTTTCCCCCCCCCCCTACTGGACTTTCTGTTTTTTCTCTCTGAAGCCATTTCGCTTCTGATCCAAGAAGCTTCTTCGGCTCTGACTGGATCCTTCCCTCCACCATCCAGAGTCAGAGCTGAAGAAGCTTCTTGGAAGAGAAGAGAAACGTCTTCAAAGAAAAAAAAAAACAGAAAGCCCAGTTGCTTCTTGAAAAAAAAAAAAGCACCTTGGAGGCTTCTTAGAGGTCTTTCCTTCTTAGCAAACCACATAGGCAGTCATTTAAATTTTGGAATCATCTTGTCCTCCCCCATCCTGACCAATGGCCCCCCATCTCCCTTTCTGTCTTCCCCCATCTAGTGCCCTGTGGCCCATCATCTCCAAAAGCTCAAAAAACCAGGGCAAAATGCACAAAACTCAGCCTGTCCTTTCCTTTCTAGAGTGTATGCGGTGCCCAATATTTTCCCAAAGAAAAGCATTCCTTCTGGAGGCCTTTGCTAGTTCACCCACCAGATGTCACCAGATCTCCATCAAGACAACGGGGTTAAACCTTTCATGAGAAAACATTTCAGTTGTAAGCCCAAGAAATCCTAGTTATTGGATATTATTTTTCTCCTCCTTCAGGGCTCTTCTTTTTAATGGGTTTTTTGGCCTAAATTGTGGTTGAAAAAAGGTGCATAGGATACCAGTGATTAAAAGCCTAAAGTTGATTCTAGAAGTATGTCTTGAGTAGAAGATCCTTCAAATTCTGATTTGTCTGAAAGCAGTGGAGACAAGACTGTGGTTGTGTTAGTACATGTGGCAGTGTACACATCTGAAACCATGATGCATATAAACCACAACAGCCAGGCATTCCTATAATCCAACCCCAAGTGAATTGTGGTCACGGTGATCTATCTGTGAATCCATCTCTTTCTGCATAATACAGCAAAGTTGAAGTCCCTTTTATTTGATTTACATGCCACACGGGGCAGTTTACAAATGGTTAACCACAGAAAAGCAAAAAGAGAAGGGAACAAAGTTGGCACAGATAATACACCGAGAAAGGCCTCTGGGAATGGATCCATTTCGGCACAGAAATTTCCAAATTTCTGCTTAAAATTCTCCCACGATGCACCCCGCTGCCAATTCAGCTTTGCAATCCAAAACTGAGGCCGTCAGGAAGAGTTAGTGGGAAGATCCCACAAAGGGGAAAACAGCTCCGGTTTCCATCGCGAACCATACTGCACTTCATCCTGGTGCATTTTGGTTAATGCTATCCACAAACCTAACATGATTCTTAACCAGCATGGCTCTGAATGGGGGCCCTTCTAAAGACAGGCCAACTTTGGTGGCCACTGAGCCGTCCCCTGTTTAGTTCTCTTTGCAGAAGGGAAGATTTGAAGAAAAGAAAAGTATGTTTTGCGAAGTTAATATGTTTTGGATCATTGTGTTCTTATTATAGCCGAGCCAATCAAACCTCCGTCTTCCCTTCCTTCTTTTTGAAGTGTGCATTTTTCAAAAGGCAGAAGGAGAAGACCTCTGATCAATATTAATATAATAAGAAAAAGATGGCTCAAAATATGCTTAGCTGTATGACAGATCACATTTCATGTTATTTCATAGCCAGGCTGGAAAGGAGGAGGATTAAAAAAAGAGAGAGAGGATAAATCACATCAGGCGATATGGAACTGAAGCAGTTTGGGAAATGATTGCAGGGAATATATATTAAAAAAAGGCATCCTGTCGTCCCTTTTTGGGGGGACAAGAAGAAAATTAAATTAAAAAAGAACAAACTCCTAGGTTTTACTAATTGAAACATTTAAAGGGCTAAGAGAAATAAGGGGCCCGTATGATTAAAGGTGTTTAACATGAATGGTTTATCTCACTTTTCTGATTGATTATGGGCCATTAGGGTGCTGGTTTTTTCCCCTGCTTATTTTCCTGCTAGCATTTAAAAGCAGCCAGTAAAGATACAGATTAATAGAATTGGAAGGGATCTTGTAGGTCATCTAGTCCAACCTCGCCGCCCAAGCAGGAAACCCTACACCATCCTCACCTTAAATCAGAATGAGTGTATGGCATTACAGGTAGTCCTGGATTTCCAACTATTTGCTTAGCAACCGTGCGGAGTTAACAGCAGCCGTGAAAAAACAGTGCCTTATGACTGTTTTTCACACTTACGACCATTCCCACGGTCAGGTGATCAAAATTTGGACACTTGGCAACTGGCATGTACTTATGATGATTGCATTGTCCTGGGGTCCCCTTTTTGTGACCTTCCCAGCTGGCTTCTGACAAGGAGAGAGACCGGATTCACTTAATGGCCAACTTAATTTACTTAACAACTGTGGCAAAAAAGGCCGTAAACTCAGATGCAACTCATTTAACAAGAAGAATTCCTTGTACAAGCTTGTAACTAAAGCCTGGGTTATTTGAACAATGCTCTCTGTCTTGCCCCTGGTGGAGATTGATTCTGAGGGAGAGGAGGAACAGCCAACAGGGAGTGGAAGTGTGACTCCAGCTCGTAACTGACCTTGTTGTTGCTTACTACACGTCCCTCTCTTGGTCAATAAAACTGATCTACCATTCCCCTCCTACCATCCCCAGATAACTATACCGAACAGTCAAGGCAGAAGATCTTAAAACAACTTTGTGGGCCCGTGAAACCGGCTTTTCTAATCTGTGTTTAAAAGATTAAGAGGGATTACTTAATCAAATTTAAGCACATTTCATTTACACGGATTTCCCCACCGGAGAAGACTGAAAAGGGCTATTCATTTTCCCAAAAGGACCAAGGAGATTTTAACACACTTACCTCTCAGGTGAGAACCCCAGGAATAACACTCGAGATGTAGTCAGCTAGTCCCCAGCCTGGCACGGCTCAGATTTATTTACTCCATGTTCTACGGCTTGGAAATTTGGGGGAAACGGTTTTCTGCCTTATCTGGAAAGGGACAGATTGGGGAATGCTGGCATCAGCAGTTTAAAGTTGTAGGTTTTTGTTTTTCTCGCAACTCTCCGTCCCCCTTGACAAAATGAATGCTGATTTGCCCCCGCCCCGCCGATTCAATGAAAACATCGATATACTCCTTATGTAATTTCCCGGCCAAAATTCAACTAATTGGTGTGTATGTTGTTGTTCAACTTTGTGTAAAGCTTGCCTGCTCCCGCTAGAACCAAGTCAGCCTATTTCTATTTTTTGTTTGTATCAAGAGAGTCGTATTTTATTCTCATTTGCCTGCCTGCCTCCATCTTTTCTTCCTCTCAGGGCAGATCTATTATGAAGACTAAAATAAGAATGCCAGCACTCTTTTGTCAATGAATATTTACCCGTGCCATAATTCCTGCTCCACCACCGTTAGGGTTTGATTTGGAGGCGGCGGCTGGGTTTCTTAACGCACAGTCTTCACTACTTTGGAGTGCGTGGGGATTTAGTAATTGATTTATTATTTTATTTAGGAAATAAAGGTTGGCAGAAGCTGGGAGAAGGAACGGGAGCTCACTCTTTGACGTGGTGCTGGGGATTTGAACCGCCGAACTGCCCACCTTTCTGATCAACAAGCTCAGCGTCTTAGCCATTGTGCCACTGCGTCCCTCTTACAGAATATAAAACCTAATTCTGGAGAGACACTGAACGCATTTTTCAGTTTAGTGCAGGGTTTTTCCCCACTGGTGTTTTTAAAAGAAGGGGCCTCCTGCAGAACACCCAGGGCACGAGAAAGGAACACAGTTAGAACATTAACTTGCCAGGATCGACGGTTCTTAACCCGTCGCCACGTGTCTGTTCTGACCCGAACCTTGTTCCAAGGAAACAAACACGAAATGGAGTTAACAGCAAAACCTTTTAATGATTCTTTACGAATTCCGTTCCTTCTCGGTTAAAAGGCTGTTTCAAATTAATTATCTCTGATAAGAACGAGCCTTGCCAAGGTTGTGCAAGGCTGCCAAGAATACTAGATAAAGTTGCCAAGAAATAGTTCAAACACAGAGTCTCCAAACACCAACCAAGATATTCCGAACATCTACAAGGCTTAGGTGCAAAAACTTCTTTGCTTCCTGCAAAGGACTCCGGTTTCTCAGCTGGCTTTTATCTCTTAAGGGAGAGGACATTCCCTTACAGCCTTACTCCCGAGTCGCCCATGCTGCTGCAGCTGCTCTTTCCTTCAAGCAGCCCTGCACGCACACGCACTGGGCACAGGCTCCTCGGGGGCCTCTTCATCACTACTGCCAGCCTCCACAACCTCCGAAGGCAACACTCCACTTCCTGATGGTCCTGACCCCATCCCTGCATCACATCTCATCAGAGTCCTCGCTCTCCTAGGCCTCAGCCGTCCGGACCTGCTGCCATCCAACCCACAACAGCATCTGAATTTTGATACCGTAACGGTTGTAAGTGTGAAAATGGTCATGTCACTTTTTTCAGGGTCGTCGTAACTTTGAACGGTCACTAAATGAACTGTTGTAAGTCGAGGACTACCTGTAGTAATAATAAAGAATAATATCCCTTTGGCTAGAGTCTAGATCTATCCTCTTTTTTGCAACCTGCAGAGATGTGGATTTAACACACTTCTTTCAGTAGAGGGAGCCAGGATTCTTCAAAACAACCATCATTTCTCACCCCCTTTTTTCCCCCCATTCTGTGGCTCAAAATGTGCGTTAGAGAAAAGAAACTGGAATAAAGAGGGAGGAGGAATAAAAATATATTTTTTTAAAATGGTCTTTTGGTCTTCTAAATTAACTGGAGTCAATGACTGGTCCTAATAACAAGAATAACAATAAGAAATGAAGGGTGGATTAATGAATGTTTGGCTAGTCTAGAGAAAAGAGGGGACTGTCTGGGGGTGGGTGGGTGGGTAGCAGTCTTCCAGTATTGGAGGGGCTGCCCCAAAGAAGAAGAGGGGGTCAACTTATTTTCCAGAAGCACCAGAAAGCAAGACAAGAAACCAAGGGTGGAAAGTCATCAAGGAGAGAAGCAACGTGGAACTGAGGAGACGCTTCTTAACGGTGAGAACAATGAAAGAGTGGAACCAGAAGTTGTGGCTGCTGCATCACTGGAGGTTTTTAAGAAGAATCTAGACTGTCACTTGTCTGAAATGGTATAGGGTCTCTCCCTGCTTGAGCAGGGGGGGTTGGACTAGAAGACCTTCAAAGTCCCTTCCAGCTCTCTTCTGCTTGAATTGAAAGATATTTGAAGGCTGTGGTCCATAACCTTGAATAGAGTTCTCACCAAGCTTTCCAACTTGGCATCCAACCCTATCGATCATTGGGTGTGGGACCAAGGGAGACACACCAAGATACCCTTTGGGGGTCTGCTGCCCCATCAGCTGCTAGGCTGACTTTGCAATCAGCAGGAAGGACTTCCCTTCCATGTTTCCCTCCCAGCCCAGGGTTGTCCTTCAGAACCATCCCCAAAGAAGACCCCCAATTGTCCTCTGGCTCTTGCTGAACCCTGGCTGGCCTGTTCTCTCCCTCCCACATCTTCATTCTCTTAGCCCTTGGTGACTTTTGGGGGACACCAATAAAGAGGCACAATCTGAGGGGAAACTTTGCCCCCATGGCTTACGCAACAGCCTCTTGGTACTTAGTTCCAGCTGGAGTCACTTAATAGCTTGCTCCCAGTTATTGACATACAGCGAGCTGCCAAATACTCATTATGAGGCTGCGTTCCCAGAGCACCTTAGTTAATAGCTATTGATATTCCTACCTCTTCGGCGTTTTCCCAGCTGTCCTCTAACTCAGAGACCCTGTGCCCGTCACTCTTCTGCTGGTGGCAGGTTGAAAAGACGATGTACAGGCCGAGGGAGAATTATTTCAATCTTCCTTTCCTTCTTCTTCTCCCTGAAGGCTTCCTCCAAAGGAATTGGAAGTGACTCCGGATTGGTTTCGGAGGGAGAGGTTGAGCACGCTAGCAGGTCGGAGGAGCAGGGTTGAATTTCCATTTTTGGAAAGTTAAAATATGGTCCTTGGGGGGGGGGAAAAAAAGGGAATTCCCTGCAGAGAAGAATGACCGTATTTTCGTGGGGAAAAAAAAAACAAAGTAAAGTAAAGAACCAACCTGCAAAAGGGGCAAATCAGAAAGAGGTTCATCAACAACTACTTTAGATTAACACAGTTGGAAGGGACCTTGTAGGTCATCTAGTCCAACCCCCTCCTGCCCAAACAGGAGACTGTAATCTACACCATTTCTGACAGATGGCAGTCCAATCTCTTCTTGAAAGGCTCCAGTGTTTGAGTGCATTTCTCTAGTTGGATACTACAGAAATGATTCCTGAAAGTATAGTCATAGAATGATGGGGTCGGAAGGGACCTTGCAGGTCTTCTAGTCCAACCCCACGAAAGCATTTTTTTTTTTTAGTATTGTGATGTCCAGAGCTGATTGCAGTACTCCAAATGTGACCTTAACGATGCAGTTCTATAGGTAGTCCTTGACTTATGGCCACAATTTCTGTTGTAAGCTGAGTCGTACCTCATGTTATGACAATTTTTACAGCATTTATTAAGCGACCCACCGTTGTTGGGTGCATCAGGAGGCGATTCAGCACACCACACAGTTGTTAAACAAACCCAGCTTCCTTGTGCAACCACCGCACCGAATGCTTACATGCAGGACTTTTGGGGAGGGGTTTGGCGATGCCGTCGTCACCCCTCCTGAACTAAAATCCATCCCTTCTTTCAGTCGGATTTTGATTCCTGGAATGAGGAGAGAAAGTGGCACCATCTCGTTCCTTGAAAAAAAATAATAATTGTGGATTGAGTTCCTGCAAATGCAGGCATATATAATTGGAAAAAAAATTAAATTGATTGACTAAGATTCAGACCAATAATTGACTAATCTTTCATTTGCTGAGTGACAGCTCTATTGGTTATCCAGCGCTTGAGCCAAGCCACATAATCTACACACAAACATTAAAATCCCCTACACCAAGAAAAGCTAGACTTTGCTGCCTGGTTAAATGGCCCCGATGAAAAATGGTCAATTACTTTTATAATTGTCCTCCAATATGTGCAATTGGTTCTGGTTGCAACCTCGAGGAGCGGTCTCCTAGGATAGCCCTGAAAAGCATCCTCAGAATATTAAGGTCTAGAAACATGGGCCACGGGTGTGCCCATGTGCCAGAGAGAAAGGGGAATTTGCTTTGTGGTGCATCCATAGCCCTGGGCTTGCACGTAGCTTTTGCGGAACAACAGCCTCTTCTGCACCGAGTGTGAAATTTTCCTCCCCGTTGCAAAGATCACAACCTCCATTTGGCTGGCCTTCTCCTTGGGGAGAGAGGCTGGCATGCAGGCAGTTTAGCAGAGGCCTTTCCCAATGTGTCCTGCCAGGCCGTGGAGTTTATTTTGGGAGGCTTACGAAGCAAATACGGGTAATAAGCAGCAATGGGAAAATCGATGACGATAAATGAAGCACCGGCTAGCACCGTATTTTTGCCGTCCGTCTCATCATTGGGGCTTTGATTAATGACGGACCGTCGGATCACGAGCCGTGCATTCCGAGGGCTGGGGTGGGGTGGAATGACATGGGTTGCTTTTTAAAGGACGCCATGTGGGCTGTGGGCATTTTTGTTTTTTTAGAGAGATTAACAGAGTTAGACAGGACCTTGTGGGCAGTGGTGGGATTCAAATAATTTAACAACCAGTTCTCTGCCCTGATCAGTTCTTCCAACAACCAGTTCACCAAACAGCTCAGAAAGTTAACAACTGGTTCTCCTGAACTGGTGCAAACTGGCTGAAAACCACCACTGCTTGTAGATCATCTAGTCCAAACCCCTCTGCCCAAGCAGAAAACCCTGCACCGTTTCTGACAGATGGCAGTCCAGTCTCTTCTTGAAAGCCTCCAGGGATGAAGTTCCCACATCTTCTGAAGGCAACTTCTGTTCCATGGGTTGATTGGTCTCATGGCATTTGAAGATTGTGAGGGCCCAGGGCATGGCACAAAAGCAACACAGTCAGAAAAGCAACAAGAGTCCCTTTATTATCTCCAACTTTGCCTCCAATGTCCAGGTTACCTTCGGCTGGAGAAAAACTCTCCAAGGAACAGCCTTTGACTGAAGAAAATTCAGTCCAAAACAAGGTACACAGAAACTGTAACTTAAAGTCCAAACAAACAAACTGAACCAAACTTGAAAGCACAGCAAAAGTCACACAGTTGGGAAGATGCCAGGAACACAGATAAGCCATCATGATACAAGATAAAGTCATGTTCGCTATCAGCAGTTTCCTGCGTGCAGTTTGCCTTTTTTAATATACTGTGTTCCCAGCTGCAGCTAATGAAGGGAATCAGGGCCCTTTCCTCCCCTGTAAGCCAAGCAACCCACGTTGCTCTCTTCTCCGTTCCTCCCTGCATGCCCTAGGATGAAGAGGGGATGGGCCTGGGTCTTCCTCTGAATTCCCAATCCCTTGTTCTACCTCTTCCCTGCTCTGCCCAGCCAGACTTTGCCCTTCTCCTCCACAGTCAACGGAGCCACACTCCCACCCCCTGTCAGCTGCTCGGCTTCCTCCTCCAAGTCAGATTCCGACAGGGGCATGACAAGGATCTTCATGGCTTCACTGCCCTGTTGCTTTTACCAGAGGTCCAATGGCTTCCCAATCTGCCTTCTCTCTCCATCTGGAACTGAACAACTCCGGATTAGATAAAGCCCCTTGCTTCCAGAGGCACGTCAGCACCCAATCTTGATATAGAGATCTTCTTGAACCCATGCAGATTTGCGTAAGCCACCCATGGAAGCCACAGTAGTGCCTTAAGAACTGCAAAATAATAATAATAAAAATGAGTGGAGAGGACAAAAAAAGGATTCGCGTTGGCTTTTGCTGACACACCGCATAATATATTGTTGGGGAATAAACATCTTTCTTGCAGGAAAGGTTAACATCCTTGTAAATTAAAAATAATAACATGAACAAGGCCTGGAGCCACCGACGGGTTCGGCTGCTTGCCCTAATCCTAACCTCAACCTGCAATTGTTCCAGCTTACTTCAGAATCGCTGTGTTTGTGTGGTTGGTAACACTGAAGGGGATTTGTGGGTGGCCGGGGGCAGGGATAAAAAAATGTAAGATGTTGACCATGACTATGGAATCAAATCCCCCTTTTAAACATAGGTCCTGATGCCTGCAAAAAGTGGACAGGATTTTGAAGGCATGGCAGTAGCTGACCTCTTGACATTCCTGTGAGCCCTGGGGTCAAAAAATATATATGGTGGGAGCTGAAACTTCAGCCCCTACTTAATGCTGACCAGCATCTAATGTTCTTTCATTCACACCACGGGTTTGTCAGGTGTGAAAGATTAGGTTCGCATGAAGGTCCAATTAAAGTGATTTATTGCTATCACCAGTCCGATGTACAGGAATCTACTCACCTAAGGGTTAGCCTCTGCTTGGCGTTGGATAAGGGGAAATGGAACTCAAGGGAGGTTGGACTTAGTTTGCTGGTGACTCTGTAGGGATTCTAGGCTGATTCCTCTTTTGACTTCTCCTCCTTCTCCTACAAGTTGTATATTTCAAAAAGAAACTTGTGCACGAAAGATGAGACTTCTGTTCCCATTGGCAATGTTGGGATTCAGATTTTTTTACTACCGGTTCTTTGGGCGTGGCTTGATGGGCGTGGCAGGGGAAGGATAGTCAGAGGTGGTATTTGCCAGTTCTCTGAACTACTCAAAATTTCCGCTACCAGTTCTCCAGAACTGCTCAGAACCCGCTGAATACCATCTCTTCCCAATGGCAATTGGATGGCCAACCTCCTCCCCAAGGGAGAATTTCAAACACTCCATTAGGTCATTGAGTGGAGGTGGACTGAAACTCTGTGAGGTTTCAATCCTCTCTAAAGTGCTCTTCTGGAGATGCTAAATTGAAGAATGCTTGCTAGCAGGAATGGCAGCTAGACCTTTCATGTGGGTGAGATCTTCCTTTAGAAATGCAGTTTCAGTGGAGGTGGGTCACTTTCTTAAACCAGTGGGTCATTTCTCTTCTTCTCCAGACCTGTGTCTCTCAACCGTGGTGTGGATTTCAACACCCAGAATTCCCCCATGGAACAAGGTTCAGAAATACTCAATCTGCCAAGATTGAGGGAGACATTGCTCCAGACACATGTATGTCCACTTCTGACATGGTTATCAAGCAGTGGTGGGATTCAAGTTTTTTTTACTACTGGTTTTGTGGGCGTGGCAGGGGAAGGATACTGAAAACTCCCCATTCCCTCCCCAACCCGCTAACCTGTTTTCCAGTTCCATTCTTCTGTGCAGGGCAACCAAAGAAGACCCAGCCGATCAGCTGGGACTCAATGGGAGGAGGAGAAGAGATGGGGTTGGTGGGGCCAGTCAGAGGTAAGATTTGTCGGTTCTCCGAACTACTCAAAATTTCTGCCACCGGTTCTCCAGAACTGGTCAGAAACGGCTGAATCCCACCTCTGATATCAAGGAGGCATGGGTTAAACTTCTCAAGCTAAGGGGTTTGGAGAAGCTTTTGAGGGGAAGACATTACAGAGCCACAACTTACCCTTTGTTGAGCAGCCAGAGGTCCACACACCCCTGAGTTGAAAATCCACAATCTCTCCCTTGAAGTCTGAAGGAGGATGTCCTCTGTTTCTGGTGGTCTTCCATTTGACCGTGGCTTCCATAAAGGAACACAGTGCTCAGCCAATGCATGGAGATCTTCAGCTGCTTCTGTGGAAATACGAAAGAGTTAAAGACTCCGAACATTGCTTTGAAACATTGCTGACATAGGCGCTGTTGAGTGTTTTCTCCGAGGATTGCCGTCCAATTAAAGGATTTAGCGGCCTTGATTAGGTTTTAAATGTTTTGATTTTAACAGCTGATTGACTAAACTCATGGCTTAGACCAAGGCTATTAAAAGCTACCTTTAAGGCCATCAACTCTGTAACTTACCCCTGGACTCAGTCAAATGGTGGGGTCCTGATCGCTGACCATCAATCCATTTTAGAGGCTTCCATCCTTTCTTCCACGAACTGAGATACTGGATTAGAGCCATAGAATCATAGACCTGAAGGTGATTTGAGAGGCCCAAGGCAGGAGAGTCATTATACCATCTGAGACAAATGGTTGTCCAAACTTTTCTTCAAAATCTCCAATGATGGGGCATCCACAGCTCCACGAGGCAAGCTATCACATCAATTAATTGTTGTCTCTGCGAGGAAATTCCTCCCTATTTCCAGCGTGGATCTCCTTCTGATAGGTTTCCATCCTGCCCTCAGGTCCTATGGAAAGGAAATCGACCCACTCTTTCCTGTGATAGTCCTTCAAATATTGGAAGACTGCTAAGATACCTCCTCAACCTTCTCATTAGTCCTCCAGCCGTTCTTCAAAGGATGAGTTCTGTAGACTTTTATCTTCTGGGTTGGTCTTCTCTGCACTCTTTCTAGGGTCTTAGGGTGGCTCATGCATGGTAGAACCCACAGCCAACCTCACACACTAACGAAGCTACCTGTTTTTTAAAAGACAATTGGGTGTGAATGTGTATCGGGGTGAATGAAACTCAAGAAATCACGTGATCTCAGAGAGAAAAAAAACTGACCATACTTCCCCAGAAATGACATTCCTGACAGATGTCCATCCGGGTGTGCGAACAGGAGGAGGTACAGGTAAGTCCACACCTCTGATCACCTCAAGCTACACCATCTTTCCTTTGGTTTTTGATTGATTGATTGATTGATTGATTGATTGATTGATTGATTTATTTATTTTGTCAAGCATGTTTTAGATAACAGATATAATTAGGAACATGATTATCAGGACATGAAAGGGGTACGAATAAAAGGGGACATTAGGACAGGGACGTTGGTGCTCTTATTATTAATTATCTTGCATTTTTATTATACACAAAAAACAGCAGTGTACACAGCAAACGAGATAACTATGCTTGGTTTCATGTCACAAAACACGAGTCGAACCCTTCCCAAGTGTTTAGGACTGCGTGAGGTATTGGCAGATTATGTGAGCAGATCCCAGTAAGGTGGCCTTCTGCAGCTGACCAAGGGTGATCTGGTCAGTGCCAAAAATATTGTTCTTGTTCTTGTTATTCATCGCACAATCAGCCAGATGTTCAGACTGGGTTTGGCATTTTTGTCTACATATCGAGTCCTTCCCCAAGAGACCTGGGAAAGGCAAATCTGAGTGTTTGATGGGGTTACAGAGATCGCCGCAGGGTGGAAGCTGTTCTAAGTCAAGCTGCCTTCTGCAATTGACGGATGGCGAATGTGTCAATGCCACTGATGGTGTTCCAGTGGTGCTCCAGTTGTTTTGGGACTGCTCCCAAGGCGCCTATTACTATTGGTACTACCCTTGCTTGCCTTTGTCGTTCTATTATTATTACTATTATTACTATTGTTTTGTCTCGTTGCTTCCAGCAAACCTTGGTTTAACAAGAAGGACGATACCAGTCCCCAGATATCCTGTTTGTTGATTTTTAAGAAAATCAACCAACAGTTTAATTTAGTTTTGATTATGGTTTGTTGACAATGGTCTGGGGAAATCAAACTGGGTGCAGGAGAACCTCTGGAATGGATGCTTCCAAGGGACCCATATATCTCCCTCCCTCCCTCCCTCCCTCCCTCCCTCCCTCCCTTCCTTCCTTCCTTCCTATCTTTCTTCCTATTTGCCTTTTCTGAAGCTTTCATACCACACAATAACGTTTGTGAAGCTTCCCTACCTTCTTCTTTTTTTTTTCCTAATAATTTTGGCCAGGCTCCCTAAATTTATTCTGCTCAGTGCTTCTTGTAACATATTCCAGCAGCTTAAAGTCCTAGTCAACACCCAGCAGAACCTGACCAGAGAAATAGCGAAGAAGGCTCCTGGGGCATTTAGGATCCGTGAGGTTAATCTCTGTTTTAAATCCCCAGAGGGAGGGGCACAGAACCCTGCTGTCTCTTTCTCCTCCCCCCACTCCCAAAGACTTCCATGCTCTCTTCCCTACTACAGCAAGCTGGATGTTGTAGCAGAGGTGGAGGAATGAAACTGATGGACAAGGTAGATGTTGTGTATACAGTAAAGCTAATAAAGTGTGAGCTTGAGGTAAAGTGCAGTTCTGATTGGCTATTAGACGGCCAGACCGGATTGGCCAGTTCTAACGAATCCGATTGGCCCTTAACTAAGAGTTCCTATTGGTTGAAAGAGCTAGCGTTCCTAGCTCGTTATTGGTTAAAACTTACAAGGGATGCCTATATAAGGCAGAGTTCACTGTTGTTAAAGGGAGAAGTCACTATGTAAATAAAGAGCTGAAGTTCACTGTTCAGAGGCTGTCTCCAATTATTTCGACCCATGCTCAGTACTTAACAGTAGATTTGCATACCTTGGCTGAAAAAGAAAACCAACCACTATGAAATAGTTGAAAATCCTTTACAGCAGGGGTGGGATTCTACTGGTTCACACCTATTCGCTAGAACTGGTTGTTAATATTCTAAGCAGTTCGGAGAACTGGTTGTTAGAAGAAATTACTGGTCTAATCCTGTAAGGAAGGCCGGAAGGAAACATTCTGGTGTTGCTTACAGAAACTGCCTCTCTGTTAACCCTTACTATGTTCTTGGACTAGACTTCCTGTCTCTGGAACTTCAATGGAGTTTTTTTCCCCTCCTTTGCTGGTGTGGAGTGACCATTCAGAGTTACAATGGTACTGAAAAAAGTGACTTATGACCATTTTTCACACTTATAACTGTTGCAGCATCCCCACAGTCACAACCAGACGAGGCCAGATGAGGAGATGTGTGCCTCGATGTGAGTGATGTTGAGTTGGCCAGTAACATGACCATCCAGTAACATGACCCAGCCAGTAACATGACCATCAAGCTGCACCCACCAACTTAGCCACGCTCACAGAACCGGTTGTTAAAAAAATTGAATCCCCCCCTTGCTTTACAGTCACCAAAATCCTTTCGGTGCTTTTTGCAAAACATTTGAATATCAGAGTCAAACACAACTGGGGAAGGGAAGTGCCATCTCGTTTGCTTCTTGTTGTTGTTTTAATTCTCAGAAGCAGCCCAGCCCATCCTAAAATCCCAACCCTACATTCACTATGTGATCTATTACATTTCAGGCCAGGTTTTCCTTCCAAAATCCTGATCTGGTTGTCTTTTTCATGAGCCTGGGCTCAGTTTTATCCAGAACAAGCCTCCCTCGCCATCCTCTTTAACTGCTCAGAAAATTTTTTCCCCCTCCCTTTGCTGCCTGTTGCAATCAATGCAGTGAGTAGATATTAGAGCCCTCGCCATATTTGATGGATGCTCATGGAGGCATGGAAAAAGAGAGAGAGAGGGAGAGGGAGGGACAAAGCGAGAGAGAGAGAAAAGGGGAGAGAGAGGAGGAGGGAGGGAGGAAGAAAGAGAGAGAGAAAGAAAAAGAGAGAAAGAGAGAGATGGGAGGGAGAAGGAGGGAAGGAGAAAGACAAAAACACACACAGAGAGGAAGATAGAGAGAGGAAGGGGGAGAAAGAGAAAGAGAGAGAGAAGAGAGAGGGAGGAAGAAAGACAAAGAGAGAAAGAGAGAAATGGAGCGAAGAAGAAAGAGACAAAAACAGAGAGAGAGAAAGAGAGAGAGGGGGAGGGGAAGAAAGAGAAGAGAGAGGGAGGGAGAAAGAGAACGAGAGAGATGGGAGGGAGAGGGAGGGAGGGAGAGGGAGGGAGGGAAGAAGAAAGAGACAAAAACAGAGAAATAGAGAGAGATGGAGGGGAAGAAAGAGAAAGAGAAGAGAGAGGGAGGGAGAAAGAGAAAGAGAGAGATGGGAGGGAGAGGAAGGGAGGGAAGAAGAAAGAGACAAAAACAGAGAGCGAAAGAGAGAGAGAGAGGGAGGGAGAAAGAGAAAGAGAGAGATGGGAGGGAGAGGGAGGGAAGAAGAGATAAAAACAGAGAGAAAGAGAAAAAGAGAGAGAGAGAAGAGAGAGGAAGAAAGAGAAAGAAAGAAGGGGGAGTATGTGTGTGTGTGTGAGTGAGTGAGTGAGAGAGAGAGAGAGAGAGAGAATTTTCATGTGCTTTCAACATCTTTACAAAAAAAAAATCATGTCGAGTGACAAGGCCGTTTGCACCAGGAAAAAATTTGCCACTTAATTGAAGGTGTCAAAATTGGGGGACTGTGGCCAGCGCCAACTCCAGAGCCCTCGGCGATCTTCGTTCTTCAAAGGGCTGGGAGATATGAAAAATGCTTAGAGACAGCAGGCAGAGGACACAATCTGCCAGCACAGTGTGCAAACTCTATTTATTTTCGCCAAAGCGAGCCCACCCCCATTGATACTCAGGGGCACCCGGAAATGCCTGGCAGGAATGTTTGGTCTTTCTTGCTCCAGATGGCTAACGACAGAGCTACTTGGTGGACGTAGAGATGGATTAAGGAGAGAGTTTGGGCCAAATGAGGCTATTGCTTCCTTCAAACATGCTTAGATCACAGAATCCTAGGGCTGGAAAGGACCTTGGAGGTCTTCTAGTCCAGGGGTCGTCAACCTTTTGGACCTCAGGGACCACCAAACTCATAATTTTACATCCCGCGGACCAGAGACCTTGGGAAAATCCCCCCTCCAAAAAAAGTCTGCAGGAAAATCCCCCACCCCTGTTTTCTTACCAATCGATCATTCTTTATGTGGGATTGTAGGATACCGTTTCCAGCTCCATTCTCAGGGGGAGAGAGAGAGAGAGAGAGAAACTTTTGGCTTCATGCAAGGAAAGCAGCAGAAGTCTTTCTTTCTTTCCCCCAAACTCTGCCAGAAATGAGTCTTTGCCGGTGCAGCCTCTTGGAGCAGGAGGCCTTGCAGGGTCCCAAAGACTCATTTCTGGTGGAGTTTGGGGGAGAGAAAGAAAGACTTTGGCTGCTTTCCTTGTGTGTAGCCAAAAGCAGAAGGAGAAAGAAGCGGAATATAAATAACATATTACAGTACAATCCATCTCTTGTGCATTATACTCAGTGAAGCGTTACAGTCAGTGTTGGATGTATATTTTGTGTATATTTGCAGATATTGTACTCTCAAATTGCAAATGGAGACGTGGGTACTCTATTTTTCTTACCTTCATTTTTAAGTGCTTTAGTTTTATTTTATTGCGAACAGTTGCTGGGGTGCATCCACGGTTTCGTTGTACTTGTACAATGACAATAAAGTTCTTCTCATTCTTCTAATTCTAATTCTAAAGAAGCAGCCCAATGGCCCGGCCAGGTGTGTGGGGCAAGTTCCCCCGCTCCGCCCTTTCCCTCCTCCCCTCACTACCTCGTGTTGTTCACATGCAAGTGATAGAAGCCTTGTGTTCCTGCGGGCCATGTGGGCAGCACAGCCTTGTGTTTTCACACAGCCTGGATTAATAATTTAAATTTCAGTTTTGATTCATGATTTAGTTGAGAAGCTCTCCTCTTGGTAAGTGTCTCCAAGGGCCAAGACACACATTTTGGGGGGAATCTGAGAACAGTTGGATCCATCCCTTCAAGAGATGGACCATGAGCTACGTTGAGGCCTTCCCCGGCTTCTATTTATTTTATTTTATTTATTTATTTATTTATTTATTTTATTTATTTACCATCTCACTCACAGAGCGACCCTGGACGATGACAATTAAAAATACTTCCCCGTGACTCTTCCACCGTCCATATTCAGATTCTGCTAGTTCCATGTTTATGCTTCAAAAGGTCTCTTTGGAAACATCTGACCTTCAGTGGCTGATGGCGTGAACACTAGGATCCAGACTTCCTGGGAGAACAGCCCACTTCCGTGCCCCAAAGTATCCTTTGGAAACCTCATTGTTCAACCCCCTTTGGACATGTCAACGCTTCCATTCTTCCTTCTTGAGGACGTTCTCTCACCGTCAACCTTCTCCCTGCTACCGTCTCATGAAGACAGAACAAAGGCTGCCATCTTCACCCAAGTCTTTTATATCTCAGCTTTGTTGGAGGGATTCCCAGATCCCAGATCACAACTGCTCCTCGTCAACCCAGATGGTTTTCTGCTGCTCTTCCCAGACTTTATCCTTGATAATCCGGAGAAGATCTTCCAAGCTGCTCCACAAATCCGTCTCCAACAAGGCGTAAAGGCAAGGTAAGCCCTCCAGTTCCTTCTCGTTGTGACGACACGTCCTGAGTAATTCCTCCTCCAATTCTGGTTTTGGTAGCAGCTTCCTACAAGGACACAAGAAGAAACACCCCCACCCCCAAAAACAGCTGTTAACCAGATGTGCACCCATGGAAACATAAGCAACCAGAACCAGTCTCCCTCTCTCTCTCTCTTTCCCTCCTTCCCTCCCTACCTCTCTCTCTCTCTCCCTCTCCCTCTCTCCTTCCCTCCATCTCTCTCTCTCTCTCCCTCCATCTCTCCTCCTCCCTCCCTCCTTCCATCCCTCTCTCTCTCCTATCCCACCTAACAGAGTTGTTGAAATTTATTTATTTATGTTTGTCAATCGCTTGCAAGATAATAGGTATAAGTATAAACATAGTTATGAATACATGGATACATATAAGAAAAATAAAAGAAACAACAGGAGAGGGACGGTATGCACGCCCCCTACAGACCTCTTAGGAAAGGGGTGAGGTCAATAGCAGACAGTCTAAGGTGAAAGTTTTTGGGGTTTGGGGAAGAAACCACAGAGTCAGGTAGAGTATTCCAGGCATTGACGACTCTGTGGCTGAAGTCGTATTTCCTGCAATCAAGTTTGGTACAGTTAACCTTGAGTTTGTATCTATTGTGTGCTCTTGTGTTGTTATGGTTGAAGCTGAAGTATTCATTGACAGGTAAGTCATTGCAATGTATGATTTTATATACCATACTTAGATCGGACCGGAGGCAGCGTAGTTCTAGGTTTTCTAGGTCTACAATTTTGAGTCTGGAATGACTTGCCACCAGAAGTTGGCAAGCTCCAACACTGGAGGCTTTTAAGAAGAGATTGGACGTTTGTCTGAAATTGTGCAGAGTTTTCTGCCTGAGCAGTGAGCTAGACTAGAAGACCTCCAAGGTCCCTTCCAACTCTGTTATTCTGAATGTCTGGATTTTATTGAAACCTGGGCAGTATTTATGGGCACCCCAAGATTCCATCCAGAAACAAAGAATCCTTATTTCTGTTTCTCTGTCCCCCCCTCCCAAAATGACAGAGCCTCGAATATATTTCCCTTTTCTTTTCTTTCTTTCAAACTCCATGCTTTCTCTCTTTCATTCCCCATTTCTCATGCCTTACGAATTTGACTGACGCTGCTTCCCCATGAAAGGGTAGACAGTGCGAAGGGAATTGTTGTAAATACATTCTTAGATTAAAAGGTTCAAGTTGAGAGAAAAGAAGGTCAAGGAGATATGACTAAAATCGATGGGACCAATTAGTTTCAACTTATGTATGTCTCATTAATTTCTGACATAATCACTGTGAACTTTTTCTGGACTGAGAACAGTAATTTTAACAGTGGGAGCCCCCAAGACACAGATCAGCCATCCGTTCCAAGCCAAAGAAATCTTAACCCATTAATCACATTTTCCTTAAATGTGCTTCATTCTCTCCCATTGCCATATAGGCTGAAACCTCTTGTCAATGCCCTTGGTAGAGTTGGACTCTGAGGGAGAGGAGGAACAGCTGACAGGGAGTGGAGGTGTGGCTCTGGAGGTTGTGGGGGAGGCTGGGGAAGGGCAGAGGCTGGCTGGGCAGTCAGAGGAAGGATCAGGCCCATCCTCTCTGCATCCTAGGACATGCAGGGAGGAAAGGAGAAGGGAACAACGTGGCTTACGGGAGAGGAAGCGGCCATGATCCCCCTCATTGTTACAGCTGGGGAGATGAGTATGTAAGAGAGATGGTTGAAACACCAGTTGCCAGAAGCAAAGGGTGTTTTATTTTGGTCTGAAGTTATCTTGGTTGGCGTCCTTCCAACAGACTGTGCCTTGTTATCTTCTTGAAGTTGGTAATTACTTATTCTGGTCCATTGTGGAAATTCCTTCATTGTAGTTTTTTTGGTTTTTTATTTCACCTTCACCTGCTCATTGAGTTCAGACTGTATTGCTTTCTTTTGCTATTTTTGAGTGCATTTAATCTCCAACTGAGAATTATTGACCAGTGGGGCCAAGTTGGAGGCATTAAAGGACATTTATTTATATTTTGGATTTTATTATGTTTGTGTTACACTCCGGGTCATCACACCTCTGTATTTTTCTATTCTTTATTCCTATATTCTATTTTACTCTACTCTACTCACTGTTGCAAGTGCTGTACTATTAAAAATGTGGCTCTTTTAACATGCAAAGAACGCATGATGGGCAATTGATTTTCAGTTTTTGGGGCAAGCAGCATGGATGCTACAGCTAATAAACTAAACCAAATAACTGCGGCTTGAATTTGATCAATCAAATGGCATATTTCTGAATTGAAGAACAGCATTTCATGCCCTGTTAACCTCCGTTGGGTGCCTCCGTTGCCACCAGAAATGCAGTAACTAAACTTGTCCAACATGTATTGTTTATAGTTCTCCAGTGTTTATTTACAGATGACTTAGAGATCCTTTCAATCTTTCGTGGGGTAGAGCATGACTGAGTAATAATTTGGTATTGATTTTCTATTATGTTTACGCTTTGGCTGGTTTTCATTGTCATGTTCTGGAGATACTTCCATTTGTTTCCCGAAATTGGAGAGTTCAAGTCTCTTTCTACTTATCCAATTCATTGTTTCATGACATAAAATATTATTACCTGTTGTGTATACAATAAATGCAATAAAGGTCCAAGCTTGGGGTTAGGTGCAGGGTTCTGGCCCTGCACTTCTGATTGGATATCAGGCAGCTTGACCAGGATTGGTCAGCAAAAACAAACCTGATTGGTCTTTAAGTAAGGGTTTTCATTGGTTATTAGAAATAGTGTTCCTAGTTGATTATTGGTCAAATCATGCATAAGGTGCCTATATAAGACAAAGAGAACCGTTATGGCTTGCTTGCACGATGTAAATAAAGAGTTGAAGTTCACTGTTCCAGGCTGTCTCCAATTATTATGACTCATGCGCAGTACTTAACATTACCATTGACCATTTTGGGAACAAAAAAGTAAACCTGGGCCAAAAGAAGGAGGAAGAAAAGCCAGATTTCCAGAAGGCCAGGAAAGAGGCCTTGAATTATGAACACAGTTGGATAGAAGTTTCCATTCTAAGTCCTTGCAATTATTAAGTCGAGTTGGGCTCGATTTTATAATATTTTTACAAAGGTTGTTGCAGCCAGTTGTAACTGGGAGCCAGTTGCCAAGCATCTGAATTGCATTCACATGGGGAGGTGTGATGATCTCCAGTTTGAGTCCAGATCATAAATCACATTTTCTAAGGCAACTGTAACTGTAAACCCTTGTTAAATGAACAGTCTTAAGTCTAGACTACCTGTAAATGTGACCATCCCATTTACACACTTACATTTTTGTCCCGTGGTTACAAATTGCATTGGTTGCACAAATTGCATCAGGAAGGAAGGAAGAGAGAGAGGGGGGGGGAAAGAGAGAGAGAGAAAGAAAGACAGAGTAAGTAAGAAAGAAGGAAGGAAGGAAGGAGGGAAGGAAAGAGAAAGAGAAAGAAGGAAGGAAGGAAAGAAGGAAGAGAAAGAAAGAAAAATCAAGCAAGCAAGCAAGCAAGCGAATCTAGGTTTTGTTTTTCTCCACAAGATTTTGTTCTCTCGAAGACTTCTGGCTTGTAATTTTATTCGAACGATTATCAAGCAAACTTCCCTCCTCGCAGGGCTAACAGGTAGAAAAGGAATTCCTTGCCAAATTTTGATTCTGAGTCATCCAAGCCAAGCATAACATCTGGTGGGCAGGGAACCTATGGCAGCCTTGCCTATTCTGTACTTTCCAGATGTGTTTGCGATGATAGATTTGCCAGTCACAACACACGAAAGGTTTGGTTTCCTAGCATTGGCACCAACTGCCTGTTTTGACCCAACCAGGTTCCCAAAGAGCAAAAACACACAAAGTCAGCGGCCCCCACCTTTTAAGGTTTAATAAAGAATTCTGTTCTGAAGCCTGCTTTCTACTAATTAGCTCCAAAAAAAAAAGAGCCTTGCCAAGTTGTTTGTCAAAGTTGCCAAATGCCCAGAGATAAGAATTAATTTACAAAATTCTCCAAACACAAACTAAGATGTCCACCAGTTGAGCTTCAGCGCTTCTTTGCTATCTGCAAAGAACGTTTTTCCAGGCAGCAGTTCACTCCCTGATAGTCCTGGCCCCTCATCAGAGTCATCACTCTCCTCAGCCACCTGTACCTGCTGCCGGCTAACCATAACACTGCCAGCCCTGATTTTAAATCATCAATTGCAACCAGGGTTGTGGGGCTGTTGTTGTTTTTTGTCTCCTTCCATTCAAATTCAGCATCATCACATCATATTTTTCTTTTCTCTCCCCAAAACAGGAAGGAACAACTTAAGGACAAACAGAACTCTGGTGTGCAAATCCTAGGAAAAAAAAGATGCGGGGGTCCAAATAGACTAAGTAGTGATTGCCTTTGTAAGGACAGGCCCCACTTTTAACCTGAGTTCATTTGTGCGGTTGTGCAGCTGTTTCTACCGCCCCGTATTTCTGTACGAGACAAAAACCTCCCTCGATTTCCTTCCTCTCTCCCGTCCCTCTTTCTGCGGCGCGACCGATGTACCTGAATTTCTTGATGTTTTTTTCGGAGACTTTAATAAAGATAACAATGGGATATATCTTGGCTTTGATTAAATCTTTGGTGCAGCCGATGCCGAGTTCGAGCAGGCAGTATTTGTTCTGTAAACACAAAATCAGGGAAAGGACCCCTGGTTAAGCCCATGGTGGGTGGGTGGGGAGTGAGATTTCGACCCACGTCACCTCCAATGGGATCAGATAAATTGGAACCCTTTGATTTGCGCCTCTCCTATGGCTGCTTTTTCATCTAAGGGCAGATTAGGGCCTTCCAGATTCTTCAAGGTTTTTAGAAATCTCCTCTACGTAGCCCTATAGCAATAGCAAGGACTTCCTTTTGCTCCCACCCCCCTTGCAAGACCATCTATGAGCTTCACGCCTGGGGAAGATCTGAACCTGCCTCTCCTTGTTCCTAGTCCAGCTCTGAAGTTAGCCCTGTGAGGTAGTCCAGACAAGATGCATTGGCAGGAATACTAACTTCGTAAGGTTACGTTAACAGGCATGGGAAAGTATTTTTACCTTCTCACAGTGGTGGTATTCTACCAGTTTGGCCCAGTTCTGCTGAGCCGGTAGTGGCGAGGAGCAGCGGAGACCGAACCGTTTCTCTCCACTGCTCCGCTGTTGGGTCCACCCACCTGCCCAGGTTTCCATACTCACTTTTATTCGCTGAATTGGAAGCGCAGCCACTTCGTTGCGGCACAGAAGATGCTGTGTGGCAGCTGCTGAAGCGACCGGGATTGTGCAGGCTTGCAGGAGGCGAGTTAGAATGCCTCTGCGCCTGTGCAAAGGGTGCATTTGGTGCGTGGGTGCATGCAAAGTGTCTGTGTGCCCACCAAGTCAACAATCATCTCTGATTGTTGATCGCCGAAAAGGGGGAGAACACACAACATGGCCCGTGAATGATTTTTGCACCAAGACAAGGAGGAAAACAAACCAAGGAAACACATGGGAGGAAATACAGGTTCTTCCCTTTAGTTTTATGCCAACTGCGCACATTGGGTTACATTGCAAAAGGATTGGAAAACCTACCTTGGCAGCCACGGCTTCAATATTTGCTGGGAAAATACATTCATAAGTGTGCGGATTTTTTTCTCGCGAATAGATGATTGTCTCTGCAGCGTGTCTCCTGAAGAATTCCTCCTTGGTTATAATATCTGGGGGAGAGAAGGAAGGGGAAAAAGAAAAGGTGAAAGAAAAAGCTGGAAAGGTGATGCCTTTGGATGTCAGGGCAAAAGACATCCAACTGAATGGACTCTCTGTGGAGTTAAGGCCAGAGGTGGGATTCAGCCGGGTCGGACCGGTTCTCGAGAATTGGTAGCGGAAATTTTGAGTAGTTCAGAAAACCGGCCAATCCCACCTCTGACTGGCCCCGCCAATCCCATCTCTTGTCCGCCTCCTGAGTCCCAGCTGATCGGCTGGGTCTCCTTTGGTTGCCCTGCACAGGAGAACAGAGCTGGAAAGCAGGTTAGTGGGGTAGGGAGGGAAATGAGGATTTTGTAGTATCCTTCCCCTGCCACATCCACTAAGCCATGCCCACCAAGCCACACCCACAGAACATCATGCCCACCAAGCCATGCCCACAGCTGATCGGCTGGGTCTCCTTTGGTTGCCCTGCACAGGAGAACGGAGCTGGAAAGCAGGCTTGTGGAGTGGGGAGGGATTGGGGATTTTGCATTATCCTTCCCTTGCCACACCCACCAAGCCACATCCACCTAGCCACACCATGCCCAGCCATGCCTACCAAGCCACGCCCACAGAATCGGTAGTTAAAAAAAAAATTGCATCCCACCACTCGGAGGGAGGTCGGCTGGACCAGCCACCAGTGGCGCAAGTGGGATCCCCCATTGACAAAAGACGAGACAAAAGGGCCTTATTATCCACGCATTCGTCCGCCGCAGGCTTTAGCTGGTGGAGAAGCTGTTTATCCTGGAGCTAGTTAAATCTGGTGAACTTAAGCATGACCTATTTCGAGGAACAAGGTACGCCGGGACAGGCTGGGAAAGAAGACGCGACGTCTTGTGTAATTGCTAGCCCGCGTTGTGGTGTCAAGATTCTTTGGAGAGGCAGCATTTCTGCAAAGACCCGTGAAGGGCTGGATAAACGGCAGACATATAAAAGGCAGTAATCACAGAGGAACTGGATCAAGAGCAAAGGCTTTTCTTTTCAGCAGCCTCTTCTTAGCAGCAGGCATGAAACATGTTTCGGGGGCAATTCAGAAAGAAAACAGGGAGATAATGGCTGGTTCCCAAAACTGTATTTAGTCCCCTTTCACAAGATGGAGACATAACCACACAAACGGCCCTCGTTGTCTTCCTTGGATTAGTTGGCATAGCCAGTTTTTTTTAGCCATTATTTAAGCACGATTAATCAATCAGAATAGAGCTGGAAGGGATGTTGGAGGTCTTCTCGTCCAACCCCCTGGTCAAACAGGAGACCCTATACCAAAGGTCTTCAAAGTTGGCAAGTTTAAGACTGGTGGACTTCAACTCCCAGAATTCCTGAGCTAACATAACTGGAGAAGGAATTCTGGGAGTTGAAGTCCACCAGTCTTAAAGCTGTCAAGTTTGAAGACCCTTGCCCTAGACCATTCCAGGCAGATGGGTTGTCCAGTGTTTTCTCAAAAAACCTCCAGGGATGGAGCACCCATATCTTCTGAAGGCAAGCTATGTTCTACTGGTTAATTGTTCTCACTGTTAGGAAGTTTCTGCTTAATTCCAGTTTTCTTCTTTCCTTGGTTCGTTTCTATCCATCGTTTCTTGTCTTGCCTTCTGCTGCTTTGGAGAATAGGTTGACCACCTCTTCTTTGTGGGAGCCCCTGCGATCACGTCCCCCCTAGTCCTTCTTTTCTCTAGACTAGCCATTACCCAATTCCTGTAACCGTTCTTCCTATGTTTTCGTCTCCAGGCCTTTAATCATCTGAGTTGCTCTTCTTTGTATTTTTTTTCCAAAGTCTCAACATCTTTTTTTGTAATGTGGACCTTATGTAAAGTTCTATCCATGTTCCCTTTGAAATAAGCCTCTCTGTTTTTCGGATCGCAAGGCAGTTTGTAGAGAAAAAAAAACACCACCAAAAAGAAAGGCCCCACTTTTCACAAAAGAGAAAGGGTTGAAAAGGAGGAGTGGGACCGGGAAGTCATGTGCAAGAATTAGGATTCTGGAATTCAACTGGCTTTTTTGAGCTATCAGTCCAAACATGAAATTTCTGTGTTTTTTATATATGTAATTTTTCTACTGATGTTTTACAAAACAGATAAAAAGCAGCAGAAATGAATAAAAAGCAGAAGCAGGAAAGGAAGAAGGGAAGAAGAAAGCAAGAAGGAAAGGAAGTAAGGAAGAAGGGAAGAGGGGAAGAAAGAGTGAGGAAGGAAGGCAAGAGGGGAAAAGAAAGAAGCAAAAATAGAAAAAAAGAAAAAAAAAAAGAAACTTCGGAGTTCTGGGGAATTCTGGGAATTGGAGTTCACGTGTCTTAAAGTTTGAGAAACGTTGAGTTAGAAGAAGACAGGGTGGCTTTAGACGAGGACGCCAAGGATTACCTGGTTTGCATAAGTCGAACTCCAGGGCTCCTCCAGAGTTGAGAAGCTTCTTGATCAGGGCCTTGGCCAGCATCGTGGGGCTGAAGAGGACGGGGCGCCGGCAATCACAGTGGGTGGGTTTCACCAGGCTGTACGGGATCAGGCTGAAGCTCTTATTGATCTCAGTCACGGAATCAAACTCTGGAGGGGGAAGATGGACTCCACTGTAAACCGCCCTGGAATGAGTGGGCAGCCCAACGAAAGGCTGGAATTCCATCAAAGGAACATCGAAGAAGAACCAGAGGTTGGAGGACAACCTGGTTAGCAAAACCCCTGTGACCACCTTGTTGGAATTACTCCAGACCAGTTTCAAGGTGTTAAGGAGGAGGGGGTGGAATGGCCTAGAGGGGGAGCTCTCGCCTCACAATCAGGAGGCTGTGAGCTCGATCCTAGGTAGAGGCAGATATATTTCTCTCTCTGGGCAGGATGAGAATCTATCCGAGGAATAAAACTCCACACTGGCGACAGGAAGGGTTATCCGGGCAGTAAACATTCCGCTAACTCCCTTCAGTTGCCCAGACTCCACCCCACAAGGGATTATGGGATCGTTAAAAGATGAGGATGATGAGTTTCAAGGTGTTAAGGGACAGCCTCATTGGGTGATTCGTCCTTCAGCTTTGCAATCTAAGGAAAAGAGGTCCCCACACCTTTACCCCGCAATCCACTGTACCTTCAAATCTTTCAAGGAGAGCCTTGGTCACTGGATGCACTTCCGATTTCACCCGGCTGTCTTTCGAAGTGACGATGCGCACCCGTTCGTTGCTATTCATGCGCTTGTATTTGTTTTCGGACCTGCTGACAAACTGGAAGCGGAGATCCAGGTTGGGTCAAGGGGTGATTCAAGGCTGTGTTTCCTGTCTAGTCTACCTAGCAAGGTTGGCGATCAGAGAGCTGGACCTCCTCTTTTAATTTGACTCTGTGGTCCCTTATTGTTGTTATTGTTGTGGTTGTTACCTGCAAGATCTGGCCCAAAAGGAAACTGGCTCTGGAGAGACGAGGGCTGGTTTTGGATTCACTGGGAGATGCGGCTTCGTCTGGTTGCAGTGTAGTCTAAGAGTGCAGCAACAGAAAGAAGGAAAAGAGAAGAGGAGGAGAAGAAGGAGGAGGAGGAAGAGAAGAAGAAGAAGAAGAAGAAGAAGAAGAAGAAGAAGAAGAAGAAGAAGAAGAAGAAGAAGAAGAAGAAGAAGAAGAAGAAGAAGATATGTAGGTCAGAATCCCATAAAGCCAAAATGTATGTATGGGATGTAGAAGCAGGAATGTTGAGAGGGGCCCACCATACTTGGAGACCCTCAAGTTGAGTTGATGACATCAAAGTCAACCACTCATAACAAATGGAGACAGAATACTTCTAGAAGGGATGGGAATTACCCAAGAGGCAAAACTGCCCCAAACATCTCACAAAGGGATGGAAGAGGGATGGGTGAAGAGGACAACAACCATCTCAAGCCAGGGAGAACTTACTCGTGCTATCCCATAGACACTATCTGTATCTTCTTTGCTTCCTTTGTTCATAAGTCGCTGGAGTTTTACCAGGAGCAGCTGCTGGGCTCTGCGAAGGAGAGTTGGGAAGGATCAGAGGTGGTGCCAAGGAAGGCTTCCAGCCTGATCATCCACAGCTGGGGACCTTCCTGCTCCCTTTGGATGGCCAAGCAATTGGGACTGAGCTCCAGGCAGCCAAGAAGCACTTGCCAGCCTATAACGCCATGGGATGGACAATATTTGCTCAAACTTGAACTCTTGGAGTACCTTCAGACGTATGGAAGAAGAACCTCATTACCTCAGAGGCATCCACAGGTAGGTCCAAAAAGTGAAGATGGCTATCACAAACCTACAAGGCAAGCCTTCCCCTTTTTCTATGTGGGTCACATCTCCTGCACAAGTCTTGGCTTCAGCCTCATGGGATTGGCATCTGAAGAATGGCCCAAGGGCAGAGACAGACTTGCTGCACAGACAGTCATGGAGGCTGTTGTTTGAGTTTGCAACATACCAGTTTCCTGTGACATCCCATCATGGCTATTACCGGAATCTCGAGTTTTGAACCTGTATGCCATTTGTACCCCCTGCCCCTGGTGCTCAAAAGAGGGTACTCACCTGCTATAATTGGGGACCGTCCCCGTTTCCTCATCTTTGTTGGTGACGGGATGGACTCGGGCACAAAACCATTCACACTTCCCCTGGTACATGGTGTCCAGGACGTGCAAGATCTCATCACACCTCACAGAGAGGGAGCAGCAGTCCAGGTGGCTGGAGATGCTGAGGTTCAGCCGGATGTAGAAAGAGTCTCCAGAGGTGATCAGACCTTCCTCCATTTCTGAAAGCAGCTTCCGATAACCTAGAGTGGAAGAAACACAACCACAACTGCGTCCACGAAATGAGGAAACTGCTTGGTCCTTCAGTCCCCCTCATTGGGTAGAAGCTTCACCTCACCCTTCTTAAAATTGCCAAGTTTGAGAAACACTGATTGAATTCCTACTGTGATTGTTCCACATGTACAATTGTGCCCATTCATCCTGTCAACTCAACGTCAGAGTAGCGGAATGTTGGAAGGGACCTTGGAGGTCTTCTAATCCAACCCCCTGCTCAGGCAGGAGACCCTATACCATTCCAGACAAACAGTTGTCCAATCTCTTCTTAAAAATCTCAAGTTCTGGAGGCAAATTGTTCCAATGCTTAATTGTTCTCACTGTCAGAAAATTTCTCCTTAGCTCTAGGAAACATCAAATTTCCCATTACACAATTATGGGTTGGGGGCAGAGGTATCCCCTAGAAACCACCTCTACTACCAACTCTGCACATCCAACTTTTATGGGTGTTCATGAAAATAAATGAGAACTCAGGTTTCTTTAAAAAAAAAAAAAAGTATAGTGGATTATTCTGGCTTCCAAAGATCAATCCTCCTGTCCTTTTATCCGCCTCCCAGATCCTAAAGATAAATAGTCCTTCTCATCTGAAGGTTTAAAAGTATGGCATCTCACCCTCATGATTTGGTTTGCAGTGCAATGTAACTGGTCCACTGCATCTCTGAATTGTCCAGTGGATTTCCTCCTTTGTGCAAGTATCCAAGGGAACGCTCATAATTTCTCCTCGGATGCAGCCCTCCACCTGTTGGAAGGAACACCATTTTATTCTCCCTCCAAGCAATTAATTCTACTTACTAAATTACACAGCTAATGCTTCTGCCCACCCTGGTCTTCACCAACAGCACAATGTGATTTGTTATATAGATTTTTTTTTTCTTGAAGGGCACACAGAATGAAGGGATGGCTGATGCTTCCAAAATGAACCTTCCTTAAAAGGTGTTTTTTTTAAGTTGAAAACTCTGCCCCGGGCAACATAGAACTTAGTTACAGCAAGCAAGGAAGAAAAATAAGAACAGCTCACTCATTCATCACTTCAAAGAACTGTGAAGGACCATCCTTAGGGATGTTGGCAGGAATGACTAGAAAATATGGATGCCTCACCAGAAGTAGTTGATACCCTTCCCGGAGGCCAGCTTTCTCCGCGGTGGAGTTGACCTTCACAGAGTGGACAAAGCTTCCCTTGATGTTCCCTCCCAGCAAACTGATCTCTGAGCTCAGAGTGTCCCCATTGGCCACTATTTGCTGGACAGCATGGAAGACGTTGTGGAGGCGTCCAACTGAGGTCACTGAGGGGCGGAACGGCCTGTGTCAACAAAAGAGGGACAAGTTCTCATTAGCTTCTCTGATCACCCTTGAGAAGGGGCTGAGATTGGTAGGGGAGAACCAGCAGTTCCTAGACTAAAGAGAACAGTTGCATTGATGTATCTCAGATGGTTGCCAAGGCCATCAAGACATTACACCAAGTGTTTGTTCCTTCGGAAGAGTAGGAGGAAAAATTCAAGGCTTTTAAATCCTGAAACATAGCTATGAAGAAAGGCCCTGACTTCTTTGCATGCAACCAGCAATCCATCTGCTATGTTCACAGTTTCATTCTTGACTGCAGTGATGTGTCTCGTCTAACCAAAGTTGCATCTGAGGGTCTTTTGCCAAAGCTGAGAGAGGCAGTGGGGGATTTAGAAAGATGTGGGGCTGAAAACTAACACCAGCTGCTGCTCTTTGGAACACCTCCAGTCACAAAGAGATTGCTTTAAAAAAAAAGCCACCAAAGAAATTCAGAACAACTTCTTTAAAGCAGCTGGAACTTGAACAACAATAACAACAACAAAATTAGTCAAATCACAAGTAGAATTCAGCATAGTATTAACTCAGACTCAGGACACATGCAGCAGGAAATGAAACAACGGCAACAGACTTCTGAAATGTCTGGTGTGTGTAAAAAAGCTTTATGACCTTTCAAAATTTAGCCTGGATATCAGCATCAGGAACTTGCAAATCATTTCAGTTCCCTACCTTCCAAGCTTTATTTCTCCCTGTCTTTCTGAGCTAACATGAATTTAGGTTGAAGTAATGTTTTCGCCAGAAGAATGGAAGAACCATTTTTCTGGACACTACCACGGATGATCAGGAGAGGGACCACATTCCCGATGTGACAGCCCTTCCTGACAATAGTGCTATTCTGCCGGTTTGGCCCGGTTCTAGTGTACCAGGAGCACCGAAGATCGGCTGAGACTGAGCCTGTTCTCGCTGACGAGCTGCCATTGGGCGCATCTTCTTGCCTGGGCTTACATGCTGTCCTTTATTCCCTGCTTTGGAAGTGTGGCTGTTTTGCACGGCATAGCCAACTGCCACGCGTTGGCTGTTGAAGACACAGCGATTTCAGGAGGTGAGTAGGAAAGCGTGCCCACCAAGCCACGCCCACCGAACCGGTGGTAAAACCTCTTTGAAACCCACCACGGCTTCCTGTGCATTCTATTGTAACCCCCTCCAGCAATGGTACAATCTAAGAAAAAGCAGTTTTGCAATTCCATTTTGCTGAGTACCTAAAGCAGACTGCAAGTAATACCATACCTTTCCAGAGAGAACTTCCTAAAAATAGAATTGACTTGTTCCAGATCCAGCCCTTCAGAATGGTGGGAAGATGAGGAGGAAGGTAAGGAGGAGTATCTGTCAGGAACATCATCTGGAAAAGGAAGTGCGGAATGAATAAAATTTATGAAATGGATGCATATGGAGGGAAAATATATCCTTCTTAAAGAAAGGGCAGCAGGAGGGAAAAAAATGGATGAAATATAGACAAGACTTGATGTATTTGCCTGGATGGATTATCTTTGGGTTTAGAAAAAAAATTGCCAAGGTCTTTCTAAATCAGTTTGTCTCCTGGTGATCTTCTCATGAACTTTATGGATCCATCTTTGTTCCTTTCTAGATAGCAGCAAACTTTTGGCTGACCTTGTCTGGGTTCAGAAGTTGAAAGACCTTCTGGTAGAAAGCAGTTGGCACACAACTTCTCTACTGTTGATAAAATTCTACATGAAAATGTCCCAAATGACCAGATATATCCTGCCAGGTAGGAATTGTGGATGGGTAATTTGTTATTCTTCTGATTGGTCTTTACGTTTAAATTGGAGTAAGACTGGGCAGCATTTCAAACAGAGATTCTGCATGAAGTATTGTGAGGTCTAAATAAGGTCCAGAAGATCATTTCTGTCCACCAAATGAGGTTACTCAGAATGCTGGTCTTTTAAAAAAAGAACATCTTCCAAACCTCTTACCTTCTAATTCCAAAGCATCAAAGCCAAGGCTGTCGTCTTCTTCGGTTAAACTGAAATGCAGAAATATATACTGATCGTTCTCTCTTTCCACGATGTCTCATTTGCACATCTTAGTATCCCTCGGCAGGTAGCCCAAATCTTGGAGTCAGAACATCTCTCACGTAGGAAATGGCCAGAGGTGGCCACAGAAGAGTGAGCAGGTGCCAAGAGAGACAGATGGTAGGTGAAGGGAAGGAGACAAGATTGGAAAAGGTGCCACCAAGATTGGAACACAACCAGGTCACAAAATGAGACACCAAGCCCTGAGAAGGTGTCCTGATGGTCTCCAAAAAAAAAAGAAGATCTGGCTTTTCTTATCATTTCCAGCTCTTGCCTATGAAATATGACAATTTGCTGCTGCACAGATGGCCATAATATTATTTTTGGAGCTATGTTGTGATTATTGTTATTATTATTATTGTTATTTGAAATGAGAAGGGTTTTCAGGTGATTGCAACAGTAAAATTGCATCCGTCACTTTACCCAACGCAAGCAAACCCATTGAGACATTCGATGCCACACTGCCAGCCATATGCATCTGCCACAAATGTGTGTGTGTATTTGTGTGTCTGTGTGTCCTTTTGTTCATGTTCGCACAGCATGGCAGGAGAGGAATGGACACCACCTTTGAAGGCAGTAGGAAAAAAATGAAGTGACCGCCTGAGCAACCACTTTAGTGGTGGTACGCGATAGGTTCGGCCTGGTTTGGCTGAACTGGTAGTAAAAAAAAGCCTTCGACGATCAGCTGAGAGGAGGGAAAAAAGCGCAGGATCGGCTCTCCCACTCACCCCTGCACTTTTCTTTATCCTTTCAGCTGATTGACACTGCAGGCCTCAGCTGGTGTGTGCATTGGAGGCATACATGTGCATGCCCTTGTGTGATCACTGAACTAGCAGTAGGAGAGGTAGGATCACACTGCTGGAGCACTTCTTTCATGACGTTGGAGGCCGAACTACATGTTACACACAACCAAGGGTGGGATTCAAAAATTTTAACAACCAGTTCTGTGGGCGTGGGTTAGTTGGTGGGCGTGGCTTGGTGGTCATGTGACTGGCTGGGCGTGGCCAACTCAACATCACTCACATCGAGGCACGTATCTCCTTGCCTGGCCTCTCATGACTGTGGGGATGCTGCAACAGTCGTAAGTGTGAAAAATGGTCCTAAGTCACTTTTTTTCAGTGCCATTGTAACTTTGAATAGTCACGCCACACAAGGAAAATACCAGCAAAGGAGGGGGAAAAAATTCCAGAGAGGTTCCTGAGACAGGAAGTCTAGTCCTGCCAAGAAGGGAATAAGGGTTAATGGAAAAACAGTTTCTGTAAGCAACACCAGAATGTTTCCTTCCTGCCTTCCTTACAGGATTAGACCAGTATTTTTTTCTAACAACCACTTCTCCGAACTGCTTAGAATGTTAACAACCGGTTCTACAGAATAGGTGCGAACCTGTAGAATCCCACTCCTGCACACAACGCTCCCAATTTTTGAAAGGAAAAGAAACTTCTGGAGGCTGTGACTGGAAGGAAAGGAAACATAATGTATATAAATCTTTTTGGGTTCCCTTTTTGTACTTGGAATGGCTCCTGCAGGGATCATAACTTCTCACAGAGAAGATGGATCACTGCTGTAAGAGTTGAGGATTATATACCAACAGATTCAGTGCCCTCTTCCAGTCACGGCCACCTGAAACTGGCTGCTTTTTATTTCCAAACATCAGATGAATGTTACCTGCGCTTGCGAGAAAGCTCTAATTCAGCTCTTAAAATTGTCCCAGTAAATCAGACCAAGGAACACTCAATGGAGGTAGAAGAACATTGAATAAATGATCATGCTTGCCTTGGATCATGTTATACCATCAGTAAAATCATATAATAAATGTTTTCCTCTTGCACGATCAGGGGAAGGCAGTTTCCACTGCATATTTTCATTTCGGATGATTAAACACTTACAATCCCTACACATATTTGACAGCACACCGTAGCTACACACCGTCTGGAGTAGTTCCGAGCATGGCCACTCTCTCCTGTGTCATCCTCCTAGTTACAAACCTTCACCTGAGATACTTGTGATTGAATTTCCTGATGTTCTTTTTTAAAAGATAACGTTTAACATCAGTTACGGGGATTTCAAATTGGCTCAAGGTAATGGAACTGAGAAAGGTTATAATTGCCTTCAGGGTGGAGCAGAGAAATGACACCAAATCATCTCACATCCGATTTCCTCCTCAATCAGACCAGGATAGTTTCTGGAGGTAGGAATTGAGTTGGGGAAAGGATCCAGGGAAATAGGGCTCAACATTTGTCTGCCAGGAGGATAAATCTGGATGGTTTATTTATATAAGCCAGTATTTGACCTGGGGACCATCAACTTTGGAGAGAAGCCTGGAAAGAGAAGATGACTCAACAGTAGAAGGACAGTAAATGGAGAAGAGATTGCACAGAGGTAAGTAAAGAAAGCTGAGAGAACCCCCAGACACGTGGTGGCCCCAAATAAACCTTGGCAAGTGTCGTCCACATTTTTGATCTATATGAATATGCCTTCAGCATTTATTTATCTCTTAGTTTCCCTGCAATGAACTGTATGAAGTTCCAAAGGCAAGCATGATTATTTATTTGGAGCAGGAGTGGGCAACTGTGCTTTAAATTTACAAGCTGTGGACTTCAATTCCTAGAATTTTATTACCTATGGACTTCAACTCCCAGAATTCCTTTTACGAGCTGTGGACTCCAGCGCCTAGAATTTAGCAATCTGTGGACTTCAATTCCCAGAATTCCTTTTATGAGCTGTGGACTCCAGCGCCTAGAATTTAGCAATCTGTGGACTTCAACTCCCAGAATTCCTTTTATGAGCTGTGGACTCCAGCGCCTAGAATTTAGCAATCTGTGGACTTCAACTCCCAGAATTCCTTTTATAAGCTATGGACTTCAATTCTTTAAATTTATAACCTGTGGACTTCAACTCCCAGAATTCCTTTTATAAGCTGTGGACTTCAGTGCCTAGAATTTAGCAAGCTGGCTCAGGAACTCTTGGTGAGCTAAAGTCCTCAATTCATAAAGAGGCCATAGTCACCCACCCCGATTTAGACCTTTCCTTTCCCCAAACATGCCAGTCCATCCTCATTATCTCTGAGGAATGATGGAGAATACCCTTTTCTTTTTCTTGGAGGTCATCAGAATGACAGGAGTTGGGTTGTAGGTCAATCTGAGTTCTTCTCTGGGACTCCTTGGAGAAGAAGTCCATACATCTTACATGTATGAAGTTGAGAAACATTTCTCTAACCTCTTCCTGTCCTCTCCCAATGATGGATGTGTGAGATGGTTCCTACATTGGAGATGAGTCCATCTCTGCTCCTCCTTAAGAAGTACCATTGTTTCTTCCGGTCAGAGCTGGTATTCAGCAGGTTCTGACCAGTTCTGGAGAACCGGTTGCAGAAATTGTGAGTAGTTCGGAGAAATGGCAAATACCACCTCTGACTGGAGATTTTACATTATCCTTCCCCTGCTACATCCACCACAGAATTAGTAGTAAAACAATTTGAATCCCACCACTGCTTCCAGTGCTGACCACTATGAAAATGCATTCAGTGGGACAATTCTTCTGGTCCCTAAACTAACTCTGTTCCCCCAACAAATGTAGTTTTCGTCCAAGTTTCCTGGTTCACATAGGCCCTTCCTTTCTCCACAGTTGGCCAAGAGACATTTACCTTGAGTGAGGGACATCTTTGTTCCGTCGGAGGATGGAATCATTTCCTGGAGGCTCTGGAGTGGTGGACATAATACTGGCACAGCGATATCTCAGGGTTTGCTGGGTTTCAGAAGGGAAGGTGAGAAAAAAAGCAAACAGAAACCATCAATGATACAATCACGCCATCTTGGTGAGTGTCCTGCCTCAGGGGAAAACACGCTTGTTTGTAAACCAACCAGTGCTTCTGCATCTACTAGCTTTAACACTTCATTCTATTGTTGTCGTGGAATGCAGTCTGGATTCCCAGGAGGGAGGGAGGGAGGGAGGGAGGGGCTGTATTCCAGAGGAGCAAGAGACGAGATCATTTGTATGGGAGAAAGCGGGTGAAGGCAGCTCCTTCTCAATGGGTTCCCACAGTATATGTTTAACAGGGAAAATAGTGTGCTTTAGTCTGGCAAGATTTCCACCTGGAGGTGAAGAACAATAAAGAAATCTACTCAAAAGAATCACAATGTATCTTTCTTGGGTTTCTTGGAGCCCCAACAGCTTTCATCCACCGAGTCCTTTCATTCCATTCGGAATTTAGAACAGAATTTAGGATGGTGGCTGTAATGAAAATCTGATAACCCATTTTATAAGGGGAGTAGGAAAGAAATCATACGGAGCAAAAGGGGGATAGGTGAATGTGTGAATGAATGTATGGAGGAGCACGGATACATAAACGCATTCCAAATATATCTGCAAGAAGCCCAGAGTGATACAGTAGCTGTTTCCACTGCAACCAAGTTGTGTGTGCAGTTTGCATATTAGGCAGAGTTGAATATTTCAACAGCTTCCTATTTCGATTCTTTTCCAGCAGTAATGGCAAGCTTGTGATATCGTATCTGTTACATGGAATATGGCAGTCTTTTCATCTCCCAGTAGTGATTTACATAATAACTAATGGGTGGGGTGTTTTTTTTTTTCCTCCCCTGCCTCCTTCTCCCTCAAAGACTTTAATTTAAGCCATGAAATCAGTTTCTCGGGTTTGCCCTGGAATGGGGTGTGTGTGTGTGTGTGTGTGTGAGCGTGGAGAGATTATTTTAATTTATATTTATTTAATAGGATTGCAAGGCTCTGCTGTCTACAAGAGAGGCAGCTTAAGACGGCTTACAGCAGCAAGGAAAACAAACAGACAAGGCAGTCAAGCATTACCAACAGACAAAGAAATGGAACAAGTCTATCAAAACAATTTGAGCAATCACAACACACACCCAGCAAGGTTCCCTGCAAGGGAAAAAAAAATCAACCAGAAAACACAAAAAGCAAATGAGCGGCATGTCCAATTAAAAGCGTTGTGAAAAGAAATATACAAAGGCAACTGTGCGATATTGGCAGAGACCTCAGTTGTCATCAAATCACTCAATGTGCAGGCACTGAGCGGAGCTGATTCAAAGAAATAGATTTTTTTTTTCTGGACCCAGACATTGGGGAGTGATTTTAAGCGTCCCTCCTGCTGTTGACACTAATCTTTCTGTCTGAAAACAGGTGTGACCTCTTGCAGAAAAACTGAGCTGAGTGTCCCCATGGCTGCAGACAAATATGTCTTTCCTGCAAGCAGAAATGGATTCCCCAATAGTTTTGGTGATATTTACAAGAAGAATTCATGAGATCTTTTCTCAGTCCAGAAAGCTGATATGAAGCAGGGTCAGCTTTGCAGCTCTGTCCAAAACTGAGAACGTAGACTTAAAAATAATGGATGTTAGGGAACCCTAGAAAGGGGGCAGAGAGGGTCATTGGGGGAAAGAAAGCATATTTGGAAGGTGGTCATTGTGATGGAATTTTATTGGGGGGGGGGAGATTTCCTGAAAGGGAGTGAAAAGACAATGTGGTTTAGATAGTTTGTGTGAGAGAAAGTGGATGAAGATGGCGCCTTCTCAATGGTTCCTAGAGTAGGTTTTTAATGGTGCAAATTGTCTGCTTTAGTTTGGCAGAAGTGCTGTCTACCGGTGAGGAACAATAAAGAAATCTGCTGAGAAGAACCTCAATGTGCCTTTCTTGGTTTTTGGAAGCTGACATCAATCTTGCCAAACTAAAACAGATGACTTGCACCATATACCCTGGGAACTGTTAGGGAGGAGCCATCTTCGCCCTCTTTCTATCACACCAACTATCTAAGCTGCGTTGCCTTTTCATCCTCTGGAATGCAGACCCACTTTCCTGGGAATCCAAACAAGATTCCATCAGAGATATGCTGGCTGTGGAATTTTGGGAATTGAAGTCCACACATCAAGTGGCCAAGGTTGAGACACATGTGTGGACTTCAACTCCCAGAATTCCCCAGTTAGCCATGCTACTTGGGGAATTCTGGGCATTGAAGTCCACCGACCTTAACGTTGCTACAGTTAAGAAAAAACATTGGTCTGGACTGGGAGTCCCTAAATCTTGCCTAGCCTTGGGTGGGGCTTTGATTTGGAGTCAAAGCTGCCATCTTGAGTTTTTTGACCCAGCTGCCTGCAGATCTCCCAACTGTGTACTTCTCACCAGCACCAATTCAGAGGAGAAATCCAGATGACTTCAGGTCATCATCACACAACCAAGTGAAAAATAGTTCACTTCACTGCCGGAAGCTCCTGCTTAGAAAATCTTTGGCCAAAGGTGTCTTTTATTCTTCACATAGCACTTTTTTTTTATTAACACCTTTTTTCCCCTCTACTTCACTGCCTCTGCTAAGCTGGTGAATCCATTCTTGTGCAATGGAATCTCACAGACAACTGTCAAAAGTTTAAATTGTTTTTCCTTTTTCTTCTTAAAAAATGTCCAACCTTTGCAATTCAACCAGATAATAACACCTTTCCTGTTTTCTCTCTTTGTGGAACTCTGTTTCAGTGGGACATAAAACCAGGAAAGATTCCTGGGAATATCTTTGGGAAATACAAATTTAGAAGTTGGAAAGGTGATAGCAAGTGTGTGTATGTGTGTGTGTGTGTTAAACAGAGCAAACTATTAACATTCATGCAGGAAAAAATCATATTCAAGAATTTACACAATAGGTTGGGGGGAAAAAACACCCTTTCATTTCTGGAGTTGCAAACAGAGGAAGAAGACACACCATAATTGGGTAACAAGAAAAAAAAAGGATTTCAAATTCCTTACAATTTTGCTGACTTCGCAGCTGCCCATGGAGTTGTTGATGGATATGGGTTGAGAAGACACTTCAGGGTGGCTGTAGCTGATCTCAATCTTCTCTTCGTTGTGGACAGCTGAATCATCAAACAGCAAACATGGGGATAGTCAGAGAGAAAGACAAGCAACTGAGTTGTTGGCTTTTAAGTTGTGCCATACACATCATTTAGTGCAAAGAAGACTTGTAATACGTTCTGGCTTTTTACAGGCGGTCCTGAACTTACAACAGTTCATTCAGGGACCATACAGAGTTACAATGCCATTGTTCTGACCCAAACACAACACACTGTGTAATCAATCAACAATTCCTTTATGAGGAGAGCCGTCAGCCCAGGCAAAAGGCCTCTTTCTCTCACAGCAGGCTAACAAGTCTGTCCAGCAGGAGAGATTAATAGTTGTCTGCCACATCTATTCATCTACACCGCCTGCCTTTTATTATTAGAGCTCGGGTGCAGCTTTGCTAGCAGCAGTGGCTTTTCTGTCCCAAGGACTGGCCCATAGATTTTCACTGCTCTCCTCTCCTCTACCTTCTGGGCATACGCCTCTCAGACAACTGACAGGCCACAACTGGCACTGAAAAAAGTGACTTAGGAACATTTTTCACATTTCACATTTCATTTCTGATAAGCAAAGTCAATGGGGAAACCAGATTCACTCAACAATTGTGTGACTAACTTAGTGACTATGGCAAGGAAGATCGTAACACGGGGCTTATTATTTTGGAACAATTTAAAGGTTAAGGAAACATCTGAAAAGCCAAGTACAAGAACATGAGTTTTTGTTCCTCTGACCTTGGAGATCCGATGTCCGATTCGTACCGATGGGGGATTTTGTTCTTGGAGGCTGAAAGAGAGCAAGAAATCCCACCTGAAGTTAGGACGTGTGTTCACGTTCCCCATCAGACAAACACCTCTTACATTTTGCCCACAATAAGAAGTGAATTTGGGCCTCTCCTTTGGAATGGAAGCATCCAGGTCCTAATTATAAGATCTCTCTGATGTTGTGGAAAACTAATTGCACTATTACGAATTTAAGAAGAAAACACCAGGGAAACAAGAGATAGGAGGAATAGATGTGGTAGAGTTTACAAAACTCTTAAGGGGACATCCAAACATGGCATGAAATCTAAGGATCACTAAGGAGCTACAGGTTAGAATCATAGAATCACAGAATTGTAGGGCTGGAAGGGACCTTGGAGGTCTTCTAGTCCAACCCCTGCTCAAGATAGGAGTTAAACAAATGATCATAAATTGAGAAGGACTTGTAGAGTTGGAAGGTGGTATCCAGGTCATGCAATCCAACCCTCACTGCAGAGCTGGAACCTCATTTCAACCATGAATGAGAGCTGATTGTCTAATGATCCAAAGATTGTCCTCCAGCCACCCAACCCCATATGGATTGTACCTGGAAGCCCTTAATGTTTAATCTTCTTCTAAACTGGGGTGGATCCAAGGGGAAGAATTTACTGTCTTCAGGGGATTCTTCAGAAGTTGAAGAATCATCTGCCTCTTGGCCATTGGTTTTGGGTCTGGAGGTTTCCAGCATCTGAGAAATCACGGTAAATGGCAAATTCCGCGGTAAACTCTGGAAGTAGAGAAGAAGATTGGTTTTAAAAACTGGCAAGTTCCATCCAAAACATAAAACAATAGAGTTGGAAGGGACCTTGGAGGTCTTCTAGCCCACCCCTTTGCTCAAGACCCTATACCATTCCAGACAAGTGGTTGTCCAATCTTTTCTTGAAAACCTCCAGTGATGGAGCAGCCACAACTTCTGGAAGTAAGTTGTCCCACTGATTAATTGAATTCATCTAGGACATTCATCAAGAATTGAGCCCCTATATGTTGGAAATGTAATAAGGAAATTGGAATGTATTATCACCTATGGTGGAATTGTAAGGAAGCCCAAATGTTTTGGCAGAAAATCCAGAAATGGTTAGAAGAGATGTGCAAAACTAAAATAGAATATAGATCCAAATTTTTCTTGTTGGGAATTAATGTGGGAAAATATGACAAAGATATAATATATTTAATAATCCATGTAATCACAGCTGCAAGATTAGTTTATGCCCAAAAATGGAAATGTAAAGAAGCTCCAGGTGAAATAGAAATAATCAGGAAAATTTGGAACTGCGCAGAAATGGAAAAATTGACGCAAGAATTAAAAAAATAAGGATGATTCTGATTACTACAAAAATATGGGGAAAGTTTTATCACTGGTTAGAAACTAGGAAGGATCAAAAAATGTACAAAATGATTAATGTTTATGTATATATTATATACTACATATATAAAATGTAAATATGTACTATTCTTTATATGAATTAGCGATGTAAGACAACTAAGGGTGTCGGGATGATTGCACCAGGTCCATTGTTTTTAAATTTCTTTTTTTTGTGTGTGTGTGTTTGTTCAATAAAATTTTTTTAAAAAAAGAATTGAGCCTTTAAGATGGTCCTTCTTAATTTTCATTGGGACAGTCAAAGCAGCAGCAGTGGAGTAGAGCTACCTGGTCATAACCGTTGTCTTTTGAAAGACGTCTGAGTTTGCATTCCAGGTTGATGATACTCGCTTCCTTCCGGACCATTTCAATCCTCAGGTCGTTGTTTTTTTCTTCCAGTTCCCGAATCTGCTTCCGGTGTTTGTCCTTCTCGATCAGGCACTGGGAATACTGTATTTGGGCCTCATCCCGGGAGTGGAACGCCTCCGGAGAGAAAACAATACCAAGAGTTCAACACCACGAAAAAGCTACTGAAGGACTCACGATAATCATTTCCTTCAGATGGGAAGCCCTCCATCCATCAAATGGTTTGAACTAACTACATTCCATCCCAGGGCTACCTGCATTAATGATTGTAATATTTGTGATTTGTTTCATTTTGCTCTTTAAAATGCACGTATATTTAAAGATATTCCCTGCTATGAGTGTTCTAGTGAACGAAAAAGGAATTGGCTCCATCAATAGAATGTAATCCATGGGGTTCCACCACCCACATCTCCTCAGTATCTGCTAGCAGAGGTTCCTTGGGTATTTTCAAGCACCTGATCTCTCTCCTTCTCCACCTCTTCCAGCTGTAGCATGACGGTGTTCATGCGATGCTTGTACATCTCACAGTCTTTCCCCAGAGTTGAGCATTTTAACTCCAGGTCTTGCTTCTCCTCAAGGTACTACAAGGAAATAAACGAAGATGATGGTCCATCAAGGATGTCGATCAAGATCTAGCCTGTTCCAAAATGTAGAACTCCACTCTGCAAGCTACAGCTTCACCCTGACAACTTGCAAAAGGGAGGAGGGATAATTGAGAAGATGTTGCTTTGAATTTATGGGTTATGACCTTGCTTCAAAGCGTGCTAAATCCTAAATCTGGAGATGTTTCTATAGACAGGAATCCTGTATAGCAGGTAAGACACGGAATTGGTTCATATTCTTGTATAGATGATTTTTGGGTAACCCAATAAGCCAAACAATACCAATCAAAAGAGTATCTTCCCCAAGCCCCAAAAACTTTAACCTTAGACTGTCTACTATTGACCTCACCCCTTTCCTAAGAGGTCTGTAAGGGGCGTGCATAAGCGCACCAATGTGCCTACCGTCCCTGTCCTATTGTTTCTTTTATTTTTTTATTTTTCTTATATGTATCCATGTATTCATGACTATGTTTTTACTTATACCTTTTGTAAGCAATTGACAAAAATAAATAAAAATAAAATAAAATAAAATAAAATAAAGACTCTAAATTAGGTAGATCTAGGACAACCCTGATTTTCTCTTCATTGTTCCTTCCACTTCTGGGTTTCTATTTTACCTTATCCCGGAGGTCTTCTGCATGACGGATCTCTTCCTGGAGATTAAAGATCTTATTGACCAACTCTTGGCGATCCTCAAGAGCTTCTTTGCGGTCGTGTTCTAGGATATCCAAGATGGCTTTGTCAGAATCTGGCAATCTTGGCTTCCCAGCCTGTAGTAAGGAAGGAGGAACAGGTATAGATTGAATGGGAAGGGGAAAGAGTGATGTGGATTGATTGAAAAGTGAAAGATTTTCTAATTTCAGATGCCCTTGGCGCGATAAAAGATGAAAATAAATAAATTGCTATTGCAGATCAAAATTTTAGATCAAAGTTTTCCGCTGATTTTTCTGTTGCATCCTAAGTTTGCAAACATGGAAGGGATGAGCAAAGTGATAACATTAGTAGCGATCAATCTGCATTTTTTCTTTTGTTTCCCAGAACATTTCTGAATTAGACACTGCTCCCTAAGTGTTGAGTTTACTGATCCACTTCCTTGTGGGACCTAGAATGCAAAGAACGTTTCCATTCAACACATTTTTGCAGAAATAAACCGGAATATCTTGGAATATCTCCTCCAGGATCTGTCCTTAAGTGGACACTCTCTAACCCAGGGCCACCTGAGCTAGAAATTCTAGGAACTGAATCTCCCATAAAGGTGGTTTTGTAGAAGGCAACTGGAATTTCTTGGGATTCTTTTCCCTTTGAAAACATTTCAGTTTTCATCTGAAAAGCTTCTTCTTCTGAAGGGACTGAAGAAGCTTCTTGGATGAGAAGTGAAACATTTTCCAGGAAAAACAAAGGAAGTCCAGTGGCCTTTTGCACAAGCACCTTTGGAACAACCATGACTTGGATGGTGGAGATGCTCCATAAACAACTAGGAATTGGATCCAAACAAGCTGGTGAGCATCTGGTTCCAGAAGATGGACCAACAGCAACCCATCCAACCTTTAAAGAGGAAGGTGTAACTTTAGAGGTTTCTCAAGGAAACCTCTAAAGTTACAACATCCTATCCTTTATGGCCCCCATGGGTGAACCTTCTACGTCTGTTCCAATTAGTTCCTGCTTTGTTTCTCTGCTGCTTTCTACCCAACTAGTGATTACATTCAAGTTAGTCAAGCTAACACTTTCCATCTTCCAAATTATTATTTTCAGTGCATCTCCTGGGAAGACTGACAGCTGGCCAAAGGGAGAGTGAAATGGTGGACTGTATGGCAGAACAAGGAAGCTGTTGAACTTCTACACCCACAGATCAGCGGGGGGATTGTTTATAGCTCAGGAGGTGGTCTCCATCTCTTTTCTTTAAGAAGAACCTGTTAGTTCTGCCCAGCAAGACAATAATTTTGGTTCTCTCCTATTCTCGCTCAACTTTCCAATTCTTGTCAAACTCTGCACTCAGGTCAACGGTAGCTTGCAAGCAGCAGAAATCTGGATTAGGGTTGGATTAAAGTTGACCATTCTTCCCAATTCCTGTACTCGCCCATCTTAAATTGCAAAGATATATCCCAGATAATCAGATATTAGCCTAGAAAAAATTGCTCACCTGGATTATAGATTGCAGCTCCTGAATTTTGGTCTTCAGCACCTCATTTTCGTGCTCTAGTTCCAAAACTTGTTCTTTCTTTGGCCGGTTTTCAATATCGTTTTTGAGTTTCAATGACTGGTTCCTCTCCAGCTTGCATTCTTCCTCCACTTTATTCAATTTGTGTTTCAGCTTGTCAATCTAAGGGAGCCCCACAGAGAGGCAAGATAAATAAAGAGATATCAATCATCAAGTATGTCCTGTCTTCAGAAGAAATCCTTGCTCCATATGGTGCCATAAACAGCCTCGGTTCCATCTGTTGAGATGGTCTCCAAATTGAATTCCCCAAGCCATCCTGGGTACTTTCAAACCAGAATGAAGGACTCTGGTTAATTTTCTATAAGACATATTGCAGAGACAGGAATAATGACTTCAACAACAATTTTGCAAGCGGGAGAAACAACAGAGCCAATTTAAAGCCATTTCAGACATTACTCAACAGGGCTAAAGAATGCAGGAGAGACCCCAAGCATGCCATTAGTAGTTAGATGAAGCTTTTCATCATAGAGTTATCCAAGTTAACTTTCACAATCAAGCATGGGGACAACAATTCTCAGAATTTCCAGGTGCTGAAATCCAACTCCTCTAGGTGTCCATGAGCTGCGTAAAACTCTAGTTTCTAGTCTAGAAGATCATATTCTATTCAGTTGCCATTGAACACTACTTCTGAAGATCTCTAACCATTGGTTATGTTGGTTTGGGATTTTGTTGGATGTGGCATCACTTATTTTGGCCATGTCGTGTGGGGGAATTCACTGGAGAAAGCAAGTAGGTTTGGAAGAGTTAGCGGTAAAAGGAAACCAGGCCACCAAAAAACATGGTGGCTGGACACCATCAAAGCTGACCCCACCTACGGTGTAGAACAACTCAAAGTAGTAGTACAGGAAAGAAGATGTGGAGAACCCTAGCTGATAGAATCACCAAGAGTCAGGCATGATTGAATAGATGACATCATCATCATCATAAATCTGGAAAGCTACATATTTCTTGCTACCACCTCCTACCTGATGCCCTCAAATATAGCTTGTCAACCCACTCATTCAAGGATGCCATTTAAATCATAAAGTGCTTTCTTTGTTTGGAGGTGATATATGAATCAAACAGTGGTGATTTATTTAAAACATGGGCGCAAGGCCACGAGTGAAATGATCACCTAATGCAAAGATGGAACCCCACGTTCTGAAGAACTTCCTCTCACCTGGAGCTGAAGGTCTCGGCTTCTCATCACGGCCATGTTCTTCTCTTCGCTGAGCTGGGCATACCTCATCGCCAGGTTGTAGTTCTCATCCTTCACCTTGATCAGCTCATCGTTGTAATTGTTCCTCTCTTCTTTCATTTTGTTGTATCTTTCCTGGAACGTAAGCAGCTCGATCTTGTTGAGTTTCAGCTGCTTCCTCTCGTCTTCCATCTGGCGAGATTTGGCCAAGAGCTCACAGCGCTGGGCGTCCTTCGTCTTGACTTGCTGCTGCAGCTTTATGATCTCATTCATCAGGAAGTGAGTGAGACCCTCGTGTCCCTCTTCTACTACAATGAAAACAGAGAAAGAAACCAGCACAACGTAAGTCATCCCAACAAGTTGATGGCGCTCAGTAACGGGAAGCGTTCAATCGACCAGAATGGGGCTAAACACTCTGGTCCAAAAAAACCTCTAGACCAACAGATCTAAGAACAGCCCAGATGGAATAAGGTGAAGCCTAAGAGAGACCCTTAATTGAAAAAGTTTGATTTTTATTTTTCATGTGTGCAAATATAGGTAGTTCTCTACTTATGATCATTCATTTAGGGACAATTCAAAGTGATAAAGGTACTGAAAAAAGTAATTTACAACTGGTCCTTGCCCTTATGACTGTTGCAGCATCCCAGGGGTTGCCATTTGTAATTTCCCAGCCAGCTTGCAATGAGCAAAGTCATAGTGTTAAGCTGGATTCATTTAATGACGGTGGCAAAAAGATAGCAAAATTGGGTGTAACTCACTTGGCGATGGCTTTGCTTAGCCATGGCAATTTTTGTCCCAACTGTGGTTGAATGTTGAGGATTATCTGTATGACATATCATCTTCCAACCAGCAAAGTCATTGGGGAAGTTGGAGTCACTTAACAACTGTGGCAAACAGTTGTAAAATTGGATGTGACTCACTTACAATTGGATGTGACTCACTTTGGGATTCTTTTCCCAAAGGTGGTTTTTTTTTTCAAGAGGCAACTGGACTTTCTGGTTCTTCTTTGAAGTTCTTTTGCTTCTCATCCAAGAAGCTTCTTCAGCTCTGGCTGGATGGTGGGGAATGGAAGGATTTATATTCCTTGCAGACAGCTGGTCGCTTGCATCCTTTTTAGAGAGTTGTTGAGGGTCACCTGAGTAGTGCAGATGGATGTGGAGCCTTTTGGGTCCAAGTGGCCTCAAGGACTCTCTAAAAAGGATGCAAATGACTAGCTGTCTGCAAGGAGTAGAAATCCTTCCATTCCCCACCATCCAATCAGAACTGAAGAAGCTTCTTGGATGAGAAGAGAAATGTCTTCAAAGAAAAACCAGAAAGTCCTGTTGCCTCTTGAATAAGCATCTTTGGAAAAACCATGACTTGGATGACTGAGAATTTCCACAGACAATGGAAATTCTTGTCCCAATTGTCATTGTACGTTGAAGATTATCTGTATGATATATCAGAAACCTAGTATCGTACATTTCTAATTCTCTGCCTGGACTCTCCTCCAAGCAACAAAGAACCAAGGAAGTTCATAAAGGATTTCCCCTATATTGATTGTACGGAAAAACAGACTCCCCCAAAAGTGAACCCCACTTACCAACGATAGTGGAAAAACGGCGGGTGGGTTCTTTCCCCGTCACTAATTTGTAGAGTTCAGGATAGTAAAATTCAAGGCTCTCCAAGAAAACCACATAGCCCCTTTCTCCCTTTGTATGAAGGATGTCCAGGAGACGACCTACAACAAGGCCAAACATTGATCTGGTTACTGAAATAGACAATTTCGCTTTGAAACCAAAATTACAAATGGGATAAGAAGATGTGAACATGGCAGAAGAAGAATGATTGCAGCTGTATAACATGTGGAAAAAAATATATATTGGAAATGCAGGCTGTGAAATCACCTTTTCTAGCACCAACCAAAACTACTCAAAAGAATACACCATTAAAAAAAAAACTCTGCAGAATATCAAGGCAAGACAGAACAAGCCTTATGCATAACATTTAGCAGAACTGATGCTCTGCATGCAAACCTTCCGGAATTTAATACCATTTGTTTAAACACCAAATTGATATGCTGTCCTTCTACTAAAAATTAACATTTTAGGTGGCTTTTACAGTTTCCAAGAATAAAATAAAGGCAATTGTAATAAAACCTGAATGATAAACTAATTGACCTTTAAAGGCTTAACTAAAGAGAGAATAAGTACTGTGTCTCTAAGGAAGGCTAGTGAAGCAGTCTGAAATTCTTACTCTGTGCAGCTTAATCTCTCCAACATGATTCTTTTTTTTTTCCAGGCTGGTTAAGATTACAACTTTATATATTGTACTGCTAATTAGTGGTGGGATTCAAAAAATTTTACTAACAATTTGGCGGGTGTAGCTTGGTGGTGTGGCAGGGGAAGGAGACTGCAAAATCTCCATTCCCTCCCCACCTCGCTATCTTGCTTTCCAGCTCTGTTCTACTGTGCAGGGCAACCAAAGAAGACCCAGCTGATCAACTGGGACTCAATGGGAGGAGTTAAGAATATGAGTCACCTAACAGCTATTTGGGTTAGAAATATATAAACCAGGATAAACATTTTAAAACTGTAACTCTAAGAAAATGCAAAACTGTAATTAGGTGTGGTTTCTCAAACGGCCATGAGATGGAGCCAGAAACCTGGTTTGTTTCCATCTGAGTCTCAGAAGAGAGTGTGAGTACATCTCTGTTTCCTTCTGTTGGAAAGTATTGCTGTTCCTCCATTTCTTCTAATTGACTGATATTACTGGATTTAATGTAAGTCTGACACTGAACTGTTTTTGACACTGGAATTTGATATTTGGATTATCCCTAGATTGAAAACTGACTGATTTTACCTGTGAATGACTTTGGACAGCCTATTTTGGACTTTGCTTAAACCTTTCTGGAAGTAAAAACCTACATTTACTGTACAGTGTATCTGTGTACTGTGTGTGTATTATTCAAACACTTCTCTCAAATACGTCTCCCTGTATGCACTCATTCTCCTAATGGGGAATTACATCAACAGGAGGCAGAGAAGAGATGGAGTTGGTGGGGCCAGTCAGAGGTGGGATTTGCCGTTTCCCCGAATGATTCAAAATTTCCACTACCAGTTCTCGAGAACTGGTCAGAACCGGCTGAATTCCACCTCTGCTGCTAATAATTCTGGAGATAATTGGTTTGGTATAGTGGTTACTTGGTGCTCTCTGAGCTTGGTGGCTTGTCTTACCAGCTCGGTTGATTTTGGAGAGGAGCATTGGGGAGTTGAGGACCTCATCTTCATCCTGCTCATCCAAGACTTTGCACTGGCGTAGGTATGGGGTCAGCTTGGCGGGATTGATGTAACGGGTCAGCATATGACGGTTGCATTCGACGTTCTCCCACAGAGCTTCCTCTTCATCCTTCAGGGTTTCGAGGCAGTCGTCCATTTTTCCACGCTTCTCCCTTAAAGAAAGTGTAGAGAAAAGAAAAGGATAGTTTTGGTCTAGAAAGATCCCACATCTTGTCCAGAAGAAGAAGGTTTACGAAAAGAGAATTGACCGAGTGTAACTTGCACTGAATTTAATACAGGTAATCCTCAACTTACAACCACAACTGAGCCTGTGTTACTAACTGAAGAACTGCAACAATAAGCTTAACAATTATGGCAAGAAAGATTTGTAAGTTGGGGCAAAACTCACTTAACAACTATCTCGCTGATGGCTAATTTGTCTGAATGCCGGTTCTGTTTTGCAAGAATCAATCAACACTATACTCTACAATATGGGGTTAGGAGATACTGAGCTGTATAAAAATAGTGAGTGGGATTTTGGCAGGATGACTTGCTACCAAGAGAAGACAATGTCAATGGGGACATGAGAGAAGCTGAGTAACTTGGACTTACTACTCAATCTCATGGGTCTGGTGTAGTCAGCTCTAAGTATTTCACTTTTCCAGCCTGGCCTTTCCCAGATGACAGTGAGGCTGTGCCTTCTGGGCAGAGTAGTCAACAACCAGCTGCAGCCCCCACAAATTTGAAAGCTGCCAGTGGAAGGAAGGCAATTGTGCAAAATTTTGCAGTTTTATTATGGCACAAACTCTCATAGATTCTATGCATGTTAATCAGATGTCCTGATGCTTTACCTCAAAGCAAAGAACCATCTAAAAGTTCAACAGCCATATTTACTTCCCTTTTGAAAAATAAAAAGCACCATTTGCATGGGTTTTTTCTTCTTCTCCCTTTGAACAAGTATTTTTAGGTTGCAATTAAGGATGACCATTCATTAATTTTTCACCACTGGTTTTTCAGCTATGATCTGAAGTGCACTTCCCAGAGACTGCATATCTTTTCTCTAAATTGCACCACCAAACAGCAACAGAAACCTCTTTTTTCAGCCTTTTTTTTTTTTTTGCTTTTCACTTAATGGAGGAAAAAGGCTAACCTAGATAGCAGGAGGCTTAGAAAGATAACCTAGAAAATCAACTTATGCAGGAGGCCTCAGAATAACACGGATGAACATCTTGTATGCGGACAAGTGGTCTGCTAAGCCAGGAGATTGATACTGCAAGCCAGAGATCCAGGTTTTGTGGATGGTCTTAGAATGATGGTTCCCAACCTTTTGTTCCCAGTGCAACATACAACAAGGCTGCTGATTTGTCTACTAATTTGGCACTGCCCAAAAAGCAGGAGCAACAGGAAGAGAGAAGGAATTGCTTCACAGAACTCAGCAAACGTCAAGGTGGGAAGAATAGAACAGAATAGAATGTATGGAAGGGAAGCGAAGAAGGAAGATGGAAGGAAGAGAAGAGAAAGGAAGAGAAGAAGGAAGATGGATGGAAGGAAAGAGAAGAAGGAAGATGGAAGGAAGGAAAGAGAAGAAAAGAAAGAAGATGGAAGGAAGGGAAGGGAAAAGAAGAGAAGAAGGGGAGAGGAGAGGAGAGGAGAGAAGAGAAGAGAAGAGAAGAGAAGAGAAGAGAAGAGAAGAGAAGAGAAGAGAAGAAAAATATTTTATTGACCAAGTATGATTAGACACACAAGGAATTTGCCTCTAGCGTAAAAGCTCTCAGTGTACATGCAAAGTGACAGACTAATAATATTAATACTAATAAGAGGAGTAGTAGAGAAGGTGAAAAGAATATTAGAACATTAGAACTTCCTCTTAAATTGTCCCTCACAGTCAATTCTTCCTGGCATTGCTCTGATAGTCTTGTCTATATATAGGTGCAACATCCCTCCCAGAAATGAAACAGGCCAGCGGCTCATACTTGCTTGCAGCAAGCACCATGTTGGCATTTACACAGAGGAGAAAAAAAGAGTCATGAAGATAAGTGAATGGAGACAAGGAAGATCACTGAGGGCCAAAGAAAACATATTCAGTGTTGATGCAGCTGTGGTCATAAGCATTGGGGAGGTGATGCTATGCAGCCTCCCGCCAGCCCTGTGGTTGTTATAAATAAGTAAAATGTACAGTAAGACAGAGAAATGATTGCTAGCGCGAACATCCATTCCGGCAGAAAATCTACCTCACCGTCAGCAAACATAGGGGTTAGCCAATGACAGGGCTGCAGAGCCAACCATCTGTTGTTTATCCAGCAAACCATGGCTTATGAAAAAAGGACGGCCCATTTGAGGCTTTAGAGAATTGATTAATTGTGGAAGGTTTTTGCATCCACAGGGGTTTGAATGTTGGCTGCTGGAAGCTGTGATGATAGAAATAATGCAGGCATGAGGCAAAGTGAGGGCTTAGCAGAAACCTGTCCCAGAGAGTAAGATGAGACGTGCAATGCCTCCTTGGTTGTTTGATGTAGTCATCGGTAAATGTAAAACAAATGTTGCGATGCCAGATTGGGGATGTGAATGGGAGGGTTCGTTGTATGCTGTGGTACTGGGTTTGGGGTTGAAAACTAGAAGGTTTTGCAGGGAATGCACAGGAATCCCTTGACTTACATTTTGAGCCCAAAATTTCCGTTGCTAAGCAAGACAGGTGTTAAGTGAGTTTTGCCTCATTTTATGATCTTCCTTGTCCCCGTTGTTAAGTGAAACATTGCAGTTGTTCAGTAACATGGCGATTAAGTGAATCTGCTTCCTCACTGTTAGAAGCTCACAAAAGGTGATCATATGACCCCGGGACATTGCAATCATCATCAATATAAGCTCGTTGCTAAACAGCCAAATTTTGATCACATGACTATGGGCATGTTTTTTTAACAGATTAACAGAATTGGAAGGGACCGTGCAGATCTTCTAGTCCAAACCCCTGCCCAAGGAGGAGACCCAAGGAGAAAACAGTCATAAATGAGGGCTGTTGTGACTTCAAACAGTCAATAAATGAATGGTCATAAGTCAGGACTACCTGTAGGGTAGAAATAAAGGGAATGGCTCTGGAAATTAATACCCTTAAACCCAAGGAAAATAGAGTGAATATTTGCACATTATGCACAAATGTAGGAAAACTGAAACAGGGAGAAGGTATTCTCAGGACTTGCTCAGCTAAATCAGTGGTCTTTCAATGTCCCCAATTCCCTGCAAACTGGGAATAGCTTGCAAAACAGGTACAAAATGGTTATTCGGCACTTTAAGAGAAGAAATCAAAGTGTTTGGGAAGATGTCAACCAGATACTTGGGGCTTTTAAGAGAGCTTGATCCTTCTGCTGTTCATCTTCATCCTGTCTGATGAACTTCAAGTTCTCGCTTGTCTCCATCTCCCTCCCCTCTTCTTCCTCCTTCTCTTTTGCAAAACTTCCCCCTGCCTTCACCTTAACCAACCACAAGGAGAGCTTTAAATAGCTACAATATGCATGGGCTTTATCCCACTTGTTCTCATAGCCTCTGATTTGAGTGCCACTTCAGGGATGACATGAAACTATCTCAAGTGCCCGAGTGTCATGGAAACCTCCTGGCACTATTTTCCCATGGCAGATATGAAATTAGCCATGTGGGCTGACCAGGAACAAAGGCTGGAGTTCCCCTGGGCAGGCTTTGAAATGTTCAAATTGTAGCAACAACAGTGAGTTTATTGTTTTTTTTTTCTCTTTCCCCTCCAAACAGGATTATTGTACAAAGGAATCTCCGAACTTTCTTGTTTTCTTGCAGACGTTTCATGACCCAACGAGATAACATCATCAGTTGGAAGGGAGACAGAGAGCAAACCCCACCCCCTTCTAACATGGATGATGTTACTTAGTTGGGTCGTGAAATGTCTGCAACAAAACAACCAAGTCAGGGAGCACCAAGGTGCCCACAGTCCTCCTCCTCCTCTCCACAAATCCACCGCCTTCTAGCACTGATGATGTTACCTAGTTGGGTAATAAAATGTCTGCAAGAAAACAGCTCCGCTCAGAGAGCATCAATGGCTCCTCAGTTCAACCCTGAGTTACAAATACACTATTGATAAACGGAAGCACCCTAGTCCATCAAGAGGAATATGGATGCTCCCCGTCTTAGGACCAACTCTTTCACAACGGTTCAAAGTTCTGATGAACCCCCCCAAAAGATACTTATGACCCAGATTCAAAGTCCTGATGCCCCCGTGTTCATGCTGGGGCACTCAGCAACTACCCCACAATTTATGTCTGTTTGCAGCATCCCACAGCCATGTGATTGTGATTTATGATTTTTTTTTTTTGCCAGAAATCTGATTCAGTTTACAATGGGCTCACTTAAGGACCTCTACGTTTGCAAAAATGATCACAAAAATCAGACAGGTTGAAAACTGGTAGTTGTATTGCTCTGTCTGCCTGCAACACACAAAAGGGAGGGACTTGTATTGGAGTGAAACAATCACACTCATCAATGTCTGCAACTATCAGGAAGTTTACTCAAAAGAAACTGGCCGACGTATGGCCAAAGATTAACAATCCAGGTGGGCTTTCACATCGTCCACTCCAGTGGTGGGATTCCAAGTTTTCTGCCACCAGTTCTGTGGCCGTGGCTTGGTGTGTGTGCTTTGAGTGCACTAGTACATGTACAGAGGGTTTCCAACTGACCTTCTGCAATCCTGTGCTCTCCCTGTGTCTTCAACAGCTGAAACGCGGCAATCCGCTCTACCACATGAAGCAGCTTCAAAATGAAGAAATAAAGGAAGGTCAGATTGAGCTGGGTCAGGTGCGAGGGCCCAGAAGTGGATCCTTGGAGCGAACCAGTTCACTCACAGATGATCCTCAGAGCTACCAGTTTGGCCAAACTGGGCCAAACCAGTTGAATACCCCCCCCGCCCCAAATCTTTTCCTAACAAATGCAAATGCTAGAGTCCACTGAGAAATCAACTGCAGCAGCAGCAGCAGCAGCAGCAACAACAACAGCAAGCCATGGCTAAAGAGAACCGGGGTTCACTCCAAGCTCGGTATCCAGATCCTAATTACACAAGATCTCACAAGATCAGGAAAGCAAGACAACACGAGCACACAAATCTCTTTCTGCACAATGTATGTCTGGCCTTTTCGATTGTTGTTTTGTAAAAAAACGAAACACCAGTCTGCTCAGCTTTGTGATGGCACCTTCTGGCTGATAAGTTTGGGGAAATCATTCATAACTCTGTTCTGGCCTTCACCAGCTCCTCCTTTGCCGGAAACCAGCCAACGGAGGAAGTGAGTAAAATGTCAGGCAACGACACCCCCAGTTTATCTAACTCAGGCTTTGAAAAAGGAGAATGAAAGGAAGGGAGGTTTGGGCAGGCACCCAAATCCTGCTTATCTGTTTTTCGTAACAAGGAAGCAAGAGGGCTGCTGTGCAAATAAGTCACCAACAGATGACACTCTGCCTTCCTGCGTCTGAACACAATCAGGGATGGGCTGCTGGGGGTTTGCAAGGGTCAGGGTTGTCTCAATGGTGTTTTTTCAGAAGGCAATTGGACTTCCTTGTTTTTCTTTTGAGGATGTTTCGCTTCTCACCACCCAAGAAGCTTCTATCCTGTCAGAGCTGAGGAAGCTTCTTGGATGAGAAGAGAAACATCTTCAAAAGGGGAGGGGGGGAAGAAAACCCCAAGGAAGTCCAGTTGCCTCCTGAAAAAGCGCCTTTGGGAGACAACCACCTCCGAGCTTCACCTTCCTTAGGTCTCCATGTCCCCAAAGGGGAGAGAAGGAAGGTCACTCCGAAGGGTCAGGCGGAAGCAGGTTCCGCAGGAGACCGACCGGGTCTGCGGCCTCACCTGGGGGGGGTTTCATGAGTGGGAACGAGATGTTGGACGTGCGATTGAAGGAGGTCATTGGCCTGCTTGTGCCCCTAAAGTGGAAAGACTGGGGTTGGCAAAATCAGGAGGGAGGGAGGAAAGAAGGAGGGAAGGAAAAGAAGGAAGGAAGAAAAGAAAGCAGGGAAGGAAAGAATGGAGGGAGGGAGAGTGGAGGGGAAAAAAGAAGGAAGGAAGAAAGGAAGGAAGGAAGGAAAGAAGGAAGGTTGGAAGAAAGGGAGGGAGGGAAAGAAGGAGCGAGGGAGGAAGGGAGAAGGAAGGAAGGAAGGAAAAGGAGGGAGGGAGGG
>BHEV01079883.1:0-16226 GCA_004319985.1 Emydocephalus ijimae
AGAAAACCCGAATAACCAAAGATCCACATACAAATACCCGCGAGAACCTCAGAAAACACACACACACACATATATATATATCATAATGATGTTGTTTGTATGTTAACAGTTTGGACACCTAGAGAGCACACTGTTCAACATAGAAGAAAATGTTTGATATAAAACAAAAAAAAATATTTCAAAAAAATATCTAAGCCTGCATTCATATCAATGTATGAGACAAAATATGTCAGTTGATCCCAACTTACAAGCTTACCTGCTTCTCAAGAAGTTTTCCATCCTTGTATGACACCAGACCATTTTCTGGGAAAACATAGTCATATTTTCCAACCACTACCCTCCAAACAAGGAAGAAAAAAAAGGAGCTTTAATTTATATTATTCAGTTCAGAGAACATTTCCATGAAATTAACAGAAAAAAAAAATCTTCTTTCCTATTTCTCCTCTGAATTCATAAAGCACCTGATATTTTTTTATTTTTTAAAAAAAGTCGGTACAGCCACCTCAAAGCAATTGGGTAAATTAATGGCATTCAGTTGCATATGATGTGCGGTAAATATGCCCAAGGATAACTGACAATCTCTGTGCCTCTCGATGCCAAATAACTACACAGAAAACTGGTGTGTTAGGAAGCAAAGTGAGAGTTTCTAACATTGTGTTTATTTTCTGTACAAAAATGCCTCTGGGCCCCAAATAGACCAAACAGCATTTTTCAAAATGAAGATGGCAGGGTGGGTGCCACTCACTCTTTGAAATATCTTTATTAATTGCATGTTATTTTTCACTCTTCTTTTTTGTAAAGCTGAAAACCACTTTTGAAAAATGATTTTTGGCATGAAAAATTCAAATCACTCCTTATTGTTCCAATATCACTTTTAAGACTCTGCATTGTGCTGATGGTGTAAATTTCTTTTTGTGGCTGGTTGCAAACCATTATAATAAAGTTACCATTAAATCAGAGGTCTTCAAACTTGGCAACTTTAAGACTTGTGGACTTCAACTCTCAGAATTCTCCAACCAGCATTGAATTGAAAACCCCTGATATTGCATTCATATTGCACTATACAATAGAATTCAATAGAGTTACTGCCCTGAAATAGAAGCTGTTTTTCAGCCTATTTGTCCTGGTTTTTATTATTATTCTGTACCATCTGCCGGATGGTAATAGTTCAAAAAAGGGGGTACCCAGGATGAGGTGGATCTTTGAGGATGTTTTGAACTTTCTTAAGGCAGCAGGAGCTCTAAAGCTCTTCCAAAGAGGGGAGGGGGCAACCCAGGATCCCCTGGGCAATCTGCTCCTGTGCGATAAAGAAGGCAAAGACAGCTGCCCAGCCCATAATGACAATTCGGACAACTTTGCCACTCCTGGCTGGGCTTCCCACGCCTTCACCTTCTTCTTACCGTCCTCCCCCAGTTGTTCTTGGATCTTTTCGAAGTCTGAGCCTCCAACCACGCCAACTTTCACCTTCTGCCTCAAAGCCTGTAGGAAATCTGCTATATCGGAGGTGATTTTCTGGATCCGTTGAAAAAGAGAAATTGGTGTGTCAATCAGATCAAACAGGGATTCCAGCAACACTCGCAAGCTCTCTTGATGGTCCCTATTATGATTTCCATACCACTCATTTATAATGTGCATTTCTTTCCATCTTGTTCTGAAAATGGTTCTGGGAGATAGGAGGGGAGGCCATGAAGTGATCCAATGGGACTGAATTTGGGCCTTAAGCCCAAATTTCAAACTCTTAACAGAATAAGTGAATTGGAAGGGGCCTTGGAGGTCTTGCAGTCCAGCCTCCTGCTCAAGCAGGAGAGGCCATTTCAGACAAGTGGCTGTCCAGTTTCTTCTTAAAAGCCTCCGGTGATGGAGCCCCCACAACTTCTGAAGTCAGAAGTTTTTCTAGATTGCTTTCATTCTTAATTGGGTTTAAAGAAATAATTTTCTTTGAAACGTTGCAATAGACTTGGTTTTAGTGGGGCATATTGGGATGGCAGAGTAAAAAAATGACCAACTTTGGTAAAGAATGAAAAGTTAACTACTTCAATACATAGTAGCATAATAGTACATTTCTTATTAGTAGCATAATAATACATTTCTTATTCTTTCTCTTTGTAGTAAAAATTACAATGTTTGAAGCAGGTTGTGTTCTTTTCATTCATTGAATATCAAATTATTGTTGTTATTAATTGAAGACACTCTGTGCAAGGCATTATTATTATCAAGCATTCACTGTGCAAAACATTTTACGAAATATAGGAAAAACAGAGCTTTATCTGAAGAATCTTACTTCACACAACTTGTTTCACTAAGCTTTACAACTGTTTGCAAGGTAAGGCAATGTATTTATACGAAGTGAATCAATTAATCAAATCCTTACAGACTATACAGCAGCATAACTGCAGGTGAAGAAATAAAATGGAGAACTGTCCTTTTCTATCATTGCTAACAAGGAAATAAAATGTCTAGCAGCTCATCAAACCAGGAAGTGGTCTTGAATTAAGAGACAAGTTTTGTTATCACTACTACATTTTTATTACATTCTAATTATGGCCCTTATCGTTAATTTCTTTGGAAAATGGTAACTTTGATCTGTGATGAAAGTAAGGTGAGGATTTAAGAAATCAGGACAAATGGCCCCAAACTACAAAGTTCAACAAACCCACAACTAAGTTTGGATAAATTACTCCAAGCAAGGAATAAAGAATTAAACAAGAAAGGGAGCTGCTCCTTCTATCCAGCCACAAGGGATGCCGCTGTTTATTCATCCCCATCCAGCTTTACTCGCTTCTCATTATGAAGAGAGTCCCAACAATTAAGTGCAACAATGTGCTAAAAACTGTAATGAGGATTAAAAAAGAAGAGCAAAATCCAAGATATGATGGAATACTGCATTAAGAAGCCTGGCCAGCAGAGAGCTTTCAGCTATTAATCAGAGAATAATGAAGAAGACGAAGAATACAGGCAGTTCTTGACTTACAACAGTTCATTGAGTGACCAAAGTTACAACATCAGTGAAAAAAGGGACTTATGGCCATTTTTCACACTTACAACCGTTGCAACATCCCCATGATCAAAAGTCAGGCAGTTGGCATGCTGACTCGTATTTACGATGGTTGCAGTGTACCTGGGTCACTTTACAACCAATTAAGTGTGACTTCACAATTGCAATGATTCATTTAACAACAGTGGACAAAAAAAATCGTAAAACCGAGCAAAAACTCACTCAACCCCCCTCTCACTTAGCAACATGTATTTTGGGCTTGGTTAAGGTCACAAGTCGAGGACTGCTACCTGCAACTGCCGCCACCTAATCAGCAGGTGCAAACGTGCCACGCTTGCAAGGAGCTACCTGCACCGCCTTCTTCCCCAAACAGGCTGGCTCCCGGGCTCGAGGCACTCTGCCCATGCTCAGAGGCCCCCTTCCAGCTCGGCCTCCCCCCTAGTCCCACCTGCCGAGGGGCGGTCAGCGTGCCGTCTACGTCGAAGAGGCAGAGAACCGAATCGCCCTCCATGGCTCTGCCCGTCGGCGGCTCCTTCGGACGGGATGCGCGGAGTTATAGAAAAAAAAACTACAGGCCCCAGCATGCCTCCGGGCCGAGGCGACGTCTCACGCATGCGCACCCCTCCCTTGCAGCCTACCGGAGGCCTACGGAGAGTGCGTAGAGGCAGAAAGGAACGGGCGGCGCTCGTCGCTTCCGGTTTTCGTTCGGCTGCCGCCCCAATGCGGGGCGGAAGTATCGAGGGGGAAAACATACGTGGCCCGCGGGGATTTGTTAGGGCCGGTTAAGGGCAGAGTTCCTCCACCTTCTGCAGTTTTGGGATAGGTGGACTTCAACCAATTTGCCTTCAGGAATTGTGGGAGGCTCTCAAGAAAATACTGGACTGCCATCTGTCAGAAATGGTGTAAATCAGAGGTCCCCAAACTTGGCAACTTTTAAGACTTGTGGACTTCAACTCCCAGAATTCTCCAGCCAGCTTTTCTGGGAGTTGAAGTCCAACAAGTCTTAAAAGTCGCCAAGTTTGGAGACTTCCAATTTTATTACCCTGTTAATTCACCAGCCATCATGATTACACACACACACACACACACGGATTGAACCCTATCCCCCATCTTGAAGTTGAAGGTGGCAAAACACGGATTTCACTCAAAACAGCGCCTGCCAATTCAGCCCCTCTGAAGTTGGAAAGCGCTTGGCCCATTCAGAGCCAAAGCACAAAGACCCCTGAATAATTTTTCCTCGAGATATTCTCCCAAGCATTAAAAATGGAACAGCTCCCACTTTTGCAATATTATTATTATTATTATTACTATTACTATTATTATTGTTCTTGTTCTTGTTGTTGCAGCATTACCGCCCCCCCAAAAGAGGAAGAACCTCGTGCTGCCCATCCACACGCAGATTACTGAGTTCGAAGGGTCCTTGAAGGTCATCTAGTCAAACCCTGGCCTTTCCCCCCTCTTTGGACCAAACTCTGCATGACTCCCGACTGGCCAATGGGGCGACAAACCCCGGGAATTTGCCCCCCCTCCCCTGGACGTATCTTTGCTGCCATCTGGTGGCCGCGCCAGGGACTGGCAAGACCCGGGGATCCCAGGCCGCCTCTCTCCGGTGATGACGTCACTCGCCCTCACGCGCGATGCACCGGAACTCCCAGCAGGCACCGCGCCGTCTCACCTCCCGGTGGTGTCTGCACGGGCTTCCCGCGGTAAATCCGATCACCTCCTCCTCCTCCTCCTCCTCGCCTTAGACTACAGGCCCCATCTTCCCCAGCTTTGCATTGCACGGTCGGGTTGGGGAAGGGTCGCGCGTGCAAAGCGGGGTTTCTTGCACGGTGCGTTGGAACGCCTGCAATCGGGCGTGTGTGTGTGCGGACTCCTTGCGGAGTGGAGTGCAGGGAGGGCGGTCCCGGCTGATCTGCAAACAGGGCGAGCGAGGTTGGGTCTGGGGGCCGGTGTGGAAAGGAGACCAACCCAGAATAGTGGGCACCTTGACCTCTATTATTCTTGTTGTTATTGTTGTTATTAACGGGTTCTATTCCTTTAATCACATATTTCAAAGCAATGGTATATCTTTTAAATATTAAAATCTGCAGAGCCATTTGATATTCACCCTCTATTTGATCAGTAAGTTTTCAGTGATGAAACAGCCTTTTAATTAATAGCTGTTCACTTATGAGTAAGATATTCACTGGCAAAGTTTTGAAAGACAGCTGACATATAAAGAATAAGAAAAAGTGACAAAATCACAAGGCTTTTTTGAAAAAGTAAATTTTCCCTGGTTATTCTGAACTGTTGAAGTATTTTCCAAGTATCCTTGTTTTTTCAAGCTATTCTGCAACTTCTTTTGCAGTCTTGCTATGACGGCATCCAAGCAGGGGTGGTGTAACAGTGGGTACGGTGAGCGCATCCTTTTGCCATAGAAGCAATTTTCTTGTCCGTATAACAATTATAATTTGCCTAGGTTTCCTTCCAAAAAGTTCTAGATTTTGCAGTCTCGCCTAAGCCCTGGGAGTTGCTATAATGGTCTCTCATCCAAGTCCAAACTGGGTTAGAATTAGCCCACTTTCCAAATCCAGCCTTGTTGCTGAGGGATCTTCTAACTCAATAAAATGTTAACATGAAAGGCAAACGCTGGGAATGGGGAATATAAAGAATCCTTATAGCTACATGCAAGTAAAGCAAAATAAAATATAATTACCTCAAACACAATGTCTTTTCCTTTAATTAAGTGAAAGCATTTTTTTTGGACTTTTTTTTGGAGTTGGACTAGATGACCTACAAAGTCCTTTCCAACTCTGTTAATCTAATCTTTATATATATATATATACACACACACACATACATACATATACATATACATATACACATATATACATATTTGTTTTCTTAAGTTTTCGCGGGTACTTACATGTATGGCATTCAGCTTTGTTCAGGTATTTTCCCACGTCATTGTAGTTGTGCTTTAAAAGTTGTAGCAACGTTTCAGCAGAATCTCATCTGCCATCATCAGGCTTCTGTATAGTGTTCGTCTGTGAGTTAGACTTTTACAGTGGTTTCAGATTTCAGGCTGCCCCAAATTTAAATCTATACAGAAGCCTGATGATGGCAGATGAGATTCTGCTGAAACGTTGCTACAACTTTAAAAGAACAACTACAATGATGTGGGAAAATACCCGAACAAAGCTGAATGCCATACATGTAAGTACCCGTGAAAACTTAAGAAAACATATATATATATATATATACACATACACATACATACATATATATATATATACACATACATATATATATATATATACACATATATATATACATATACATACATACACACACACACATACAAGTCTGATCACAAAGGTACTGCTTTTCTGAAAAGACACACAATTGCTGTAAAAGTTCTACCCTGCTTTGCACCTGGATGAAAACCTTTATCTGTTTCATTACAGATGAAGATCCTCGCTGGTTGCATCTGTCGTCATTTGATCTTCTTTGGGCCCCGTTGTTTCCAAAATGGCCTTACTCCCCAGTGGTGGAAAAGAGGCCAACAGGTGCTCCGTTCTTTTCATGGTCCTACCGTTCTGCAACAGGGAGGTAGCCAGACGCCCAGACGCCTTCCCGGGATGCAGCCCCGGTGGATGAGTAGCATCGACTCGTCTCAGCACGATCCAAAGCCACCGTCCAGCTGTGAAAATTCAGAGAAATTTACCCTGATTTACCGATTCCCGGCCATCAGATTGTTGAAGCTCTTCTCGAGGCTGAAGGTGTTGCAGACGGGCCTTGGTTTGCTCATCCTCCCTCCGGTCTGTTTTATCCATGGGATAAACCAGGTTATTTGGTTCACAGGCCCCTTCTTCTCCACCCTTGCCTTTCTGTACGCCATCAGCTTCTTCCTGCAACAGGTCATCGGCTTCATGTACCTGAACGAAAGTGGGACCCTCCTGAAAGTTTCCCACTTGACATTTTGGGGGAAAAGGAGGAATTTCTGCTGTCCGGTTGAGTCGGTCGCAACCTTGGAAGAAGAAGGCAGAAAGAGAAACAGCTTCCTCCTGAAGTTCAGACAATGTGACCAGAAAAAAGTCTTGTATTTTTCATTTGTCTTGGGTCAAGTTGTGGATGAGGAAGCCTTTGCCAAAGTGTTTGGGTGTTATTCCTAAGTGTGTTGTGTTTGCGTGTGAGAGAGAGAGACAGAGAAAGAGACAGAAAGAGACAGACAGAAAGAAAGAGAGAAAGAGGCAGAGAAAGAGACAGAGAGAGAAAGAGAAATTTCAACACCCAGAATGTTTTGCACCGAGGATTCATAACCTTGTTAGCTAAAATACAGATAGATAACAGATAATCAGAGTTGGAAGGGACCTTGTAGGTCATCTAGTCCAACCCCCTGCTCAAGTGGGAGACCCTACACCATTTCTGACAAATGGCCTGAACTTACAGTCACAATGGACCCCCAAATTTATGTTAAGTGACACATTTATTGAGTTTTGCCTCATTTTATGACCTTTCTTACCACAGTTGCTAAGCCTGCAACTAGTCTTAATGCCCCTCCAATTGTCCCTTCCGACTCTGATTATCTGTTACTTCATTTTCATCACTGTTGATGCCATTGTTTTCATACACATAGACATCTCAGATTTAGCAAACCAGATTTATTTTCTCTTGTCACTTTCCCATTGGGTAGTGAAGTGGCATCAAAGAATTACCAAACGGAATTGAAATTTGATCAGACCAACTCAATATAATGTGAGCGTTTTTGGTAACTTTACTAAATGCTACTAAAATAATACCATCTAAATTTTATTTGAATGCTATTGGTATTGTATTTAGCAGATTAACGGAGTTGGAAGGGACCCTTCAGGAAGAATATGTGTATTGATTTTAGTGTTTTCATGCTACAAGCCGCTCAGAGTCACTTCGAAACGAAATGGATGGCAAGTAAATTTAATGAATAAATAAAATAAACCCTTCTCACCAAAATTTTCTTTGAATGCTGAATTGAATTTCTGGGAATTGGCTTCGTTCCGTTTCTCAGAAGTGGGGTCCATGAACTCAGCCATGCTCCACGCAAACAAACGAGCAATGGTCATTGCTATGCTCAATTAGCAGTCTCTGGAAATATCCACGAATGGCAATACACCAGCAACGTCAATCGATCGACCTTTATTGTCAGAGTACAACATGTGTACAGTGAGATGAGCTGACCCTCTCTTCATGCAACCCCACCCCCAACACAACTCACAGTGAGGAGAGAAGTCCCTAACCCAGTCCCAATCTCATTATACTAAGCGACCTTGTTGCACAATGTGCCAGCCCCGCAAGTCTGTCATACTATGTTGGCATGAAGTTATTTTCCATTCAGGAGTCTGACAGCCATAGGTAGAAACTGTTCTTCAGCCTGTTGGTGCGGCTGGCTATTCTTCTGTATCTCCTTCCCAATGGTAGGAGAGTGAAGGAGGGCTGACCAGGGTGTGAGTGGTCCCTGAGGATTTTCTTCTTCTAAGACAGCAAGCCCTAGCGAGGTCATCTAGCGGTGTCAGGGAACAGCCCACTATGTTTTGTGCTGTGCTCACCACCCTCTGTAGTGTCTTTCTATCTGCGGCTGTCAAGCCAGCATACCACACCGTCGTTCAATGTGGGAGGACGCTTCCTATTATGGACCGGTAAAAGGAAACCATCAGCCGTCGTCCCACTTTATTCTTTCGCAAGAGCCTGAGGAAATGGAGTCTCTGTTGAGCCTTTCTGGCTACTTGGTTTGTGTTGGTTTCCCAGGTAAGATCTTCACTGAGGTAGACTCCCAGGAATTTAAAGGAGGAAACTCTCCACACAGTCCCCCCCTCAATGCAAAGTGGGGCGGGTCTTCTGCAATTTCTGTTGCTTCCATTTTCCCCATCAAAAAAAAGTCCTGCTTGCTCTCCTGGTTGATTTACTCAGCTAAATTGAATCCCTTCATTTTCACCAAGATGTAGGAAATTAGCTGAAGACCAAGAGCTGCATTTGCACAACAAAGATGGTTTAGTACAGCAACTAAATAGGACAGACAGAGGCTTCAATGGATAGTTAGGACTGCAGAAAAAAAATTGCAATCGATTCTTTTATCCAAAGAAGAGATAATTTGTCTGTCTGTCTATCTATCTATCTATCTATCTATCTATCTATCTATCTATCTATCTATCTATCTATCTATCTATCTATCCATCCATCCATCCATCCATCCATCCATCCATCTATCTATCTATCATCTGTCTGTCTGTCTATGTCTGTTTATCTATCTATCTATCTATCTATCTATCTATCTATCTATCTATCTATCTATCTATCTATCTATCTTGGTTTCTATTTTTAATTTGTTTCCAGATGTTGTCCTTGCAATGAAAAAAAGAAAATGAAACTTTGATTATGTTTTTGCTAACTAGACAGATTCATTGTTATAGAAGTGGCTTGCACGTACTGGTATACCATATTTTTTTTCTCTTCCCCCCACTCCCTTCCTAGTTTTCCCTTACATTTTTGAATTTCTCCTTGTATTTTACATTTTGACAAAGCAATACAATTTAAAAAAAAGAATCACACCATTGAGATGTATGTATTTATTGTTATAGAGCTCCTCCTGCAACAGCCAAGAAAACAAAGAATGGCATGATGTAGTTTTCCTGCAGGACGTCCTGTCTGGTAAACATAGACTTGAAGTAGGTTTATAGTAATAGCCCTTAGACTTATATACCGCTTCACAGTGCTTTCACAGCCATCTCTAAGCGGTTTACAGAGTCAGCCTCTTGCCCCCCAACAATCTGGGCCCCCGTTTTACACACCTGGGAATGACGGGGGACTGAGTCAACCTTGAGCCGGTCAGGATCGAACTGCTGACTAGGCACAGTCAGCCTGCAATACTGCACTCTAATCACTGCACCAAGATGGCCTCCTTCCTCTTCCTTTCTTCTTCCCTCCCTCCCTCCTTCCTTCCTTAGTAATAGCACTTAGACTTATATACCGCTTCCCCGGCCCTTTCTAAGCGGTTTACAGAGTCAGCCTATGGCTCCTAACAATCTGGGCCCTCATTTTACTGATTTTGGAAGGATAGAAGGCTGATTCAACCTTGAACCAATGAGAATTGAACTGCCAAATTGCAGTCCGCTGGGAGTCGGCAGAAATTGCTTGCAGTACTGCACTTGAACCACTGCGCCACCGAGGCTCATGGGTGCTTGGAGAAGAAACCTGACCCAAGCAGAACCAGCAGAGCCCAGGGATACAGTGGCATGTCTGCAGAGGCCCCTCGCTCTGTTCAGAATAATAAACAGCAACACACACGTTGATCTTTTTAAAAACACCACAAAAAAAACTGCCGTTACTTGCAACGTAGGTAAACAATACATTTTGCATTTTTTGCACACAGGAAGAGGTGCTGCCCACGGATCCAGAGGTGGTATTCAGCTGGTTCGGACAGTTCTGATGTACTGGTAGCGGACATTTTGACCAGTTTGGAGAACTGGCAAATACCACCTCTGACTGGCCCCGCCCACCTGCCCCCGCCCTTTCTCGTCCTATATTCCACTGATTTTCAGCTCAGCTGATTCGCAAGGCAGAGCCACGCCTCAGCTGAGCTAAAAAAAACAGCTCACCTCACCTAGGGCGATCTTTGAGTTCTGTGCACGCGAAGCAATCTTTGAGTGCTGCACGCATGCAGGAAGTAATCTTTGAGTGCAGCGCATGCACACACAGAACCAGTTGCGTGCAATTTGGAACCCTACCGCTGCGCAGATCCCCTACTGAACATGAGGGAGCCACAGGCCATGCTGGCACTGCCCACAGAATTGGGGTGGGGGAGCCCTTGGGTTTCTCATCTTCCCTCCCATAGCTTCATTTTCCAGTTAAAGATCCAGCTTCTCCCACATTTCCCTAAGCAACATTTTTTTAATCAGAGCCTGAGACTGTTTGTCATCAGCATGACTTCCTTCCCCTGAAAAAAAAAAAAATCTCTGTGCACCAAACACACCTGAACAATAAAGCAAATGCCAGTGATGTTCGGGCGCCTTCCTTGTGGTTGAGACCCTGGAGGCCTGGTGCGTTGCCAAGCCCAGACCTGTGGAAAGCTGCTGTCCTCAACACTGTCCTGCACTTAGACACAAACCATGGTTTACATGTCTGGGTTTGGAAAGCCCAACTTAATCACCCTCTATTAGGCTTGGCCCCCCTATGTCATTGCAACCATGCTTCAATTAACATAAGGGTTTACAGCAGCCCAGTCCAGCAGCTGAAAGGAACGAGGGCCATAAGGGTGGAATGGACTTCCTGTCTGGAGCCCTCAGACTGCTGGCTCTGGAAGATGCTCTTAGGCCACTGAGCTGTAGGGGCTCCTGCAGGACAGTCTGCTGGTAGCTGAGTCGGGGGACACTCTGCCAAACGGACGAAAGGGTCTCCGTGTCCATTGCATCAGCCCACCAAAGTGCCCTCGGGATACAGTTGCACCTACAAACCCTTTCTCTTGGGGCTTTTTGAAGTTCCTCAGAGAAGAGAACTGGCCTAAGGAACAGATCCCAACCTGGCACTGCAGCATCAGGTGAGCAGTGGCTTGCCTTTTTTTTCCTCGCTCCTTCCCCACAGACAGCCTGTGAAGTACCACAACGTGGCAAAAACAGAAGACACACAGAGGACGTGGCCAAACAGAATCCACTATTAAGCCCCTGTGACCGTAGGGAAAAACCAAGCCGCCACACCGTTCTTCAAATAACATTCTGCCGTCAAGCCAACGTGCAGCAGCATTTTGCATGCAATTCCATCCAGATCTGATTTTATCAAATATTTCTCCGTTGTCCAAGAAGACACGGTGAGTTGACTATAAGTACACTTGGCTTTTTTTTTTTTTTTTTTAGAGCTTCACGAATCCCGGGAATGTTGTTTGTTTTTGATTCTGATCCAAGAGCATCCATGGGAAATAAAACAGTCAAAAGTGCAAAACCGGTTTGGTTTTGTTTTTACATGCACTGAACGTGCAATGTTTACAACAAAGGGCTTCGTCTTTCCTTCGCTGCCCTGACCCAGCCAAGGCAGAATTCTTCACATAATTCTACCATTTTTTTTCTTATGGGATACAAAAAAAACGTATAATGTGCAGGATCGCCACGTCATCTTCTCTTTGATGCTCCTTGTTCTTGATGGCATCCCCAGGCATGGAAGCCCCAAAGCACTTAAGAGTGTCTCTGCAATGGCTGGCAGGGTCCGATGCTATGCGAAGTAGGCCCAGAGGAAGACTCCGGCGCTGATGCACAAGATCAGGTTGATGTTGAGGATGTGCTTCACCAGAGGTGGCTCATCAAGGGTAGCTGTGGCCGTGACTCCAGCTTTGGGTTCAGCAGCCGTCCTGGGTGAGTCCTTATTATCTCTGCTCTCCATCCCACAGACCCACAAAAAGAGGCTCATGAATTTAGACTTCTCTGTCTTCTCTGTGTCCAAAGGACCTGCAGGCAAGACAATCAGTGGTAAGAAGATGAGAGGACTGGAGGCTAAAACATGTGATGAACGGTTGCAGGAGCTGGGCCTGGCTAGTCTAGGGAAGAGAAGGACCAGGGGAGACAGGAGAGCAGCCTTCCAATATCTGAGGGGCTGCCCCCGAGAGGAGGAAGGGATCAGGATATTTTCCAAGGCCCCTGAAGGCCAGACAAGGAATAATGAATGGAAACTGATCAAGGAGAGATTCAAACTAGAAATAAGGAGGAATTTTCTGATAGTGAGAACAATCAATCCGTGGAATCCATGGAACAGAAGTTGCCTTTAGAAGTTGTGGGAGCTTCAACACTGGAAGCTTTCAAAAAGATACTGGGCTGCCATCTGTCAGAAATGGTGTAGGATCTCCTGCTTGGGCAGGGGGTTGGACTAGATGACCTACAAGGTCCCTTCCAACTCTGTTAATCTCCACAGTTTATTCAAAATCTCCTCGTTTGGACCTCTGGAATTTGCTGGCAAGTTCTGGGACTGATCCTGATGGTCTCTAGGACTCAACGCTGACTCAAAGGTGCCAAAAACAAAAGCAGATTAGCTGCCGATCCCAGAATGTGTCATTATAAATGTTAAAGCTCAGATTAGTAGATTTAATGTCCTAATTTGAATTTTTACAAATTTGTGAAGGGTTTTTTGCAAGGGATCTCCTGGGCTTTGCCAACAATTGCCTCTAGGGGTCACTACAAGACCATGGAGAGAAAGGCAGCCCTGGGATTGCTCCCTCTGGGAATCCCTAGATATTGGGGCTTCTAATATCAGTACCATTTTCCAATCTCTTTGGTGCAATTGGAGGGAGGGGGCACCCCTGATTTTGTAGCCAGGATGTGGGATGCCCAGAATTGTTTTGAAGCCAAGAAATTACTTTGTCCCCAGAAAAGTGCATCTCAGTCTCCCTGAAAACAAGGAAGAACCCAAGAAATGTCCAGTTGGCCTTTTGGAAAAAGCTCTCTTGGGACTACTCTGACCTGGGTGAATCTGCACAGACAACTGAGCAAACCAGCTCTGTATGCCATTTGGGATCCTGCCCAGCCTTCGTTCACAGGTCCTGCTGGCTTCCTGATTCACCTGCACTTGGAAACCAACCGGTCAGAGTTTGGGAGACAGAAACTCAGCTGATCAAGGTCACCTGGAGTTGGGAAGGAGATATGTCCGAATCCCCCCCTTTTCACTGTAGGTCAGGATCAATATTTTTTATATCAGGAACTGGGTCTGGCTAGTCTAGTGAAGAGAAGGACCAGGGGAGACAAGATAGCAGCATTTCCAATATTTGAGGGGTTGTCACAGAGAGGAGGAGGAGAGGGTCAAGCTATTTTCCAAGGCACCTGAAGGCCAGACAAGGAATAATGGATGGAAACTGATTAAAGAGAGATTCAACCTGGAAATAAGGAGGAATTTCCTGACAGGGAGAGCAATCAACCCATGGAACAGAAGTTGTCTTTAGAAGTTGTGGGAGCTTCATCCCTGGAAGTTTTCAAGAAGAGACTGGACTGCCCTCAGTCAGAAATGGTGTAGGGTCTCCTGCTTGGGTGGGGGGGTTGGATAGATGACCTACAAGGTCCCTTTCAACTCTGTTAATCTATAATCAAGGGTTTTTCACCTCCCTTTCATTATGGAGAATAAAAAGGTGGGTAGGATGCTAAACTCCCCCTCAGAAATTAGAATGATCCCAATCCTGATGACTTTTCATAAGGCTTTAAAGACTTGGCTGTTTATATATATATAAATTGATTTTGGATGTTTTTGGTGTTTAAAATGAATAAAATACACACAAAGAGGGAGGGAAATAGATGATATAGATAGATGAAAGAGAGAGACAGACATGATAGATAGGTAGGTAGGTTAGGTAGGCTGGCAGGCAGGCAGGCAGGCAGACAGACAGACAGACAGACAGATGAGAGAGAGAGAGAGAGAGAGAGACAGACAGACAGACAGACAGACACAGACACAGAGAGACAGACAGATGATAGATAAATAGAGAGACAGACAGACAGACAGATAGACGGGGAGAAAGGGAGAGAGAGACACAGAGACAGACAGATGATAGACAGACAGACAGACAGGTGGACAGACAGATAGATAGATGAGAGAGAGAGAGAGAGAGAGAGAGAGAGAATGGGACCCCGGCCAATTTGCCCTCTGCTCTTCCCTTTGGAGAAGGGTGGGGGGTCAATGAGGCACAACCCCTCTGCAGCCACAACTCCTGGCCTTCCTCATCCAGACGGGCCTATTACCTGAGCGGTTTTTGCAAGTGTTTTCTGGGCCATCTGTGATTTCCAGCTGCCCCATGGGAGAAGGACCAGCCTCATGGATTCCTTTGACTGGGATGGATAACGATGCAATTGGTACATCCTGTTTTCTTGGAACCTCCTTCCGGGTAAACCAGGTGAGGCGGCTGATCTGTTTGAACAAAAAACAGAGTTGGACAGAATGGCTTTATTTTCTTATTTTTATAAAGAAATAACCTTTATTGAAAATTTAAAACATTAAAATACAAAACACAATACAGATATTTAAAATGAAAATGTTGTGTATATTACAATCCATTTTGACAGTACTTATATTTCAATTGTTATTCCAGTGCACATTTTATACTCCTAGTTGTTCTTACATAAATTCCTCTATCTTTCTAAACTAGACATTCCTTATTTATTTGATTGCTTGTTTCTATTATTTATCCAATGATACCAATTTTCCCAAACTGTATAATAATCTGAGTCTTTGTTCTCTTTTAATTCTAATGTAAGTTTGTCCATTTCCGCGCAATCGAAAATCTTTTGGATTATTAAGCCATCTGTTAGTATAGAATCTCCTTTCCAACATTGTGCGAGTGCAGATCTCGCTGCTGTAATTATATGCAGGATTAGGTATTTTATCTCTTTCATATAATTCCTTTTGATAATTCCCAGGATAAATATTTCTGCTTTATTTCTTTCAGCGACCCAAAGGCATTCCACATGCAAATGGCACCACAATTGGAGTTCAGTGCCATCCTTCGGTAAGTTCGACAAGTTCATCAAGAAGAGACTGGACTGGCATCTGTCAGAAATGGTGTAGGTAGGGTCTCCTGCTTGGGTGGGGGAAGGGGTTGGACTAGATGATTTACAAGGTCCCTTCCAGGAAAGGTCCCTTTCAGCAGGTTCTGACTAGTTCTGAAGAACCAGAAGCGGAAATTTTGAGTAGTTCAGAGAACTGGCAAATACCACTTCTGATTGGAGATTTCACATTGTCCTTCCCCTGTCACACCAAGCCACACCCACAGAACCAGTAGTAAAAATAATTGAATCCCTTCCAACTCTGTTCATCTGTTAAATCTTATTGAGAGCAGATTTGCTGTTTGGCAGCTACAGAGAAGATGTGTCATGCCCTTGTCAGAATCTGAATCCAAGGAAGAAGATGGACAGCTGACAGGGAATGGGAATGTGGCTCCGTTGGCTGTGGAGGAAACTGGGGAAGGGCAAAGTCTGGCTGAGCAGAGCAGGGAAGAGATAGAACAAGGGAGAAGAAGTTCAGAGGAAGACCCAGGCCCACCCCCTCTTCATCCTATGACACGCAGGGAGGAACAGAGAAGGGAGCAATGTGAGTTGCGTGGCTTAGGGGGGAGGAAAGGGTCCTGATTCCCTTCATTAGCCGCAGCTGGGGAGAGAGTTTAAAAGAGATGCAAGCTGAGTGCAGCAGCTGCTGGGAGCAAACATGAGTTTATCTTGTGTTGACTTTGCTTATCTGTGTTCCTGGCGTCTTCCCA
>BHEV01079884.1:0-11198 GCA_004319985.1 Emydocephalus ijimae
CTCATGAAATCTCTTGACAGCAGATACAATAGCAAGGGCTTCTTTGTCAATCTGACTGTAATTGCGTTCTGCTTTTGAAAGAGTCTTTGAGAAATATGCAACGGGGCTTCGCTACCTTTTGGCACAACATGGCTCAAAATGGCGCCCACTCTGAATGGCGATGCATCACTCGTGATCGTTAACGGCAAAGTCTCATTGTACTGCATCAGTACAGCGTCAGAAGTCAATAATTTTTTTACATTTCGGAACGCCTGCTCTTCTCTGTGTCCCCATACCCAGATTGCTTTTTTGTCCAATAAATGATGTAGGGGTTCGGCTACGGTTGCTTTGTGAGGCAGGAAAACATTATAAAAATTGATAAAGCCTAGAAACGCCTGGAGGTCGGCCTTATTTCGGGGTTTTGGGGCATTCTTGATTGCCCTCAGTTTGCTATCGGTGGGGTGAATGCCATGACTATCAATTAAATATCCTAAAAATTCGATACGATCCGTGCACAATTTACACTTGTTTTTCTTAACTTTAAGACCTGCGTCTTTGAATCTCTGGAGAACCAACCTCAGGAGATCCCGTAATATTTGCGGAGTAGGGGCAGCGATTAACACATCGTCAAAGTATGGGACAATGCCTTTTATCCCTTGTAATAGTCTTTCCATCAAACTTCGAAAGATTCCCGGGGCCACGCTAACTCCGAATTGGAGTCGGTTACATTTAAACGCCCCTTGGTGCATAACAATTGTTTGGGCCTCTGCTGTTTTTTTGTCTACTGGCAGTTGTTGGTATGCTGGGCTAAGTCTAGTTTAGCGAAAACTTTTCCGCCCCCCAGGGAATGGAGGAGTTGCTGCACCACCGGTACCAGATATGCGTTTTGCTGAAGGGCGTGGTTCAGGGTGGCTCGGTAGTCCCCACAAATTCTTATCGATCCATCCGGCTTGATGGCTGTAACGATTGGGGTTTCCCAGGGAGAGTGATCGGTTGGTTCTAACACCCCCTGGGCTATTAATTTATCAAGCTGCTCATCAATCTTTGGTTTAAGGGCAAATGGAACCTGACAAGGCTTAAGGCGGATGGGAGCTATTTTGGGATTGAGGTTAAATGATATCGGGGTCCCCTTGTACTCGCCTAGTTTTTCTGCAAAGCCGTCCTTGAATTCTTGGACGAGGTCCACTTCCCAGTCGCTGCTGCAGATTTGATGAATGCCGGCTACTTCAATTCCCAGTGGCGCGAACCATTGGAGGCCTAACAGGCTAGGCCGATCCTTGTCGATTACAGTCAGGGGCAGGAATGCTCTGCGGTTCTTGAACGATACCCAGACCCGGCTGGATCCTATGACTGGGATTCGATTCCCTTGATAGTCTTTGAGTACGAGTCTTTGGAATCTGAGGTCTTGCCGCCGGTCGATGGGGATGAGCTGCTTGAGAGTCTTCCAGGAAACCATCGAAAGAGACGATCCTGAGTCGACTTCCATCAGGCAGGGCTGGTTTTCGATGGCCACTTTCACTCGGATCTTCTTGGCATCAAGAGAAGAGGCATGACCGATTGTGATAGTTTGGTGAGTTTCTTCTTGCTTCATGGGGTGGTTTAGGTTTTTGTTTCTGTAGGAGTGGTTGTTCCATTGGTGGTTCATGGGTTCTCGCCTTACAAGATGGCTTCCTGTCGGTTGGTGATGGTTAGCCCTCTTCGAGGGCTGGCTGGGTCCTAGCATACTTCTACAGACCCGTCCGATATGGCCTCGTTTCCCACACACATGGCAGAGTGCATCGAGGAATTTACATTCTGATCGGGGGTGGTTTGCCCCACAACCAGCGCATTGGTGCTGAGATGTCTGGCGTTGGTCTCGTTTGGACCGTAGTCGATGGACCTCTTCTTCGTCGCTGTCTGATGATGAAGAGAGGTCCTCATGGTGGGCCGTTTGCAACTGCCCTTCTGACAGGTGAAATTTCGCAGGTCGGTTGGTGAACCGGGGCACGGTTGCGGCGCATTCAGGCAGCCGACTTCCTGGTTGCTTCTGCTGCAGTAGCTTCAGCGATAGCATCGGCAAGGCCGATGTCACCTTTTGCCATCAACTTGCTTTGGATGTGTGGTGCATCCAATCCCAGAACTATTCTGTCTCTTAGGGCTTCTTCGAGGTCAGCAAACCCACATAGGCCTCCCAGATTCCGGAGATCCGCGATGAAATCAGCAACACTTTCGCCCTTCTGTTGACTTCTTTGATAAAATTCATGCCTTCTGACAAGCATTGACACGATCGGTGCGTAGTGGGCCCTCAGTAGAGGTTTGAGGACGTCCCAGTCCATAGACTTCACTTCTGCCGGTTTCGCTAGTGCCTTGGCCATCTTGAATACGGTCAGTCCGCAATGCGTTAGGAATACCGCCCGTTTCTTTCCGGNATTTTGCGTTTCAGCCACGTGCTCGGTTATCGTTCTTCGTTGTTCAATCAGCTCTGACGTCTCCACATTCCACCTTCGTCGCCATTGTTAAGTTCTGAGCGTGCGCACGAAGAATGGAGACGAGCCGGTGAAACGGTGAACTTCAAAACTCTTTATTAACATGGTGTGACAGTTCAGCTCAGTGGCTGCAACAGCCCTCTTTATATAGGCAGCTTATTAACTATTCAACCAATGAAAACCAGGGAGTGCTAGCTCCATTAACCAATGGGAGAGGCTTGTTAATAGCCAATCAGATTCACCTGAACGGACCAATCTGATGTCGCTATTAACGGCCAATCAGAAGTGCAGGGCCAGAACCCTGCACTGAACTTCAAGCTCTAAATAACTTTATTAAACACATTTTATTCATTCACAACACTTTCCACAGGAGGTTTCCACTGTGGTAGTTTTCAACACCCTACCCCCTCAGTGGTAGTATTCTACTGGTTCTGCCCAGTTCAGCTGAGCTGGTAGCAGCGATGAGCAGCAGAGACTGAACCAGTTCTCTCTGCCACACTGCTGTTGGGCCCACCTGCCCGCCCAGGCTCCCATACTCACCTTTTATCCTCTGAATTTGAAGCGCAGCTGCTTTGGGTGGCACAGAAGAGTGCCGCACGGCAGCTGCTGAAGTGACCTGGATCATGCAGGCTTGCAGGAGGTGAATTAGAATGGCTCTGCGCCTGTGCAAAGTGTGCATTTGGCACATGCAGGGTTGGGATTCTACCAGTTCGCACTTATTCGCTAAAACCAGTTATTAACATTCTAAGCAGTTCGGAGAATCAGTTGTTAGAAGAAATTACTGGCCTAATCCTGTAAGGAAGGCAGGAAGGAAGCATTCTGGTATTGCTTACAGAAACTGCCTCTCTGTTAACCCTTATTACATTTTTGGGAGGACTAGACTTCCTGTCTCAGGAACTTCTCTGGAGTTTTTTCCCCTCCTTTGCTGGTACTTTGCTTATGTGGAGTGACCATTCAAAGTTACAATGGCACTGAAAAAAAGTGACTTATGACCATTTTTCACACTTATGATGGTTGCAGCATCCCCACAGTCATCAGAGGCCAGGTGAGGAGAAGCGTGCCTCAATGTGAGTGATGTTGAGATGGCCACACCCAGCCAATAATATTTAATGGATAGGTGATTAATGAATATATAGCCACGTCCACCCAGTCACATGACCACCAAGCCACGCCCATCAACTAAGCCACGCCCACAGAACCGGTTGTTAAAAATTGGAATCCCACCGATGTACCCCCTCAATTTCAAAGACAAAGTTCCATTCTCAGTGCTGGACTACAAACCAGCAGGTTGTGAGACAGCCTATTCGTCCTTGGAGTGCCTGAGAGAGAGAGAGATAACCTTGGAATTGTGAAATTGCATGTCCGTTTTTTGGAGTCTTGCAAGGTGTTCTCAAGGTGTTTCTTCCCCTCCCCGCCCACGTCACTCTCCAGTTTCTGACTCCCCATGGCCTCTGCAGGCATTTCTGCAACAGTCAATAAAAGACCAGACAAGCAGACAGCTGGCACTTTATTTAAACAGCACTTTGCAATCAAATATTCTTTTAAAACTGGTGATTTTGGGGGGGGACGGACGGACACATAACCAGTATTTGTATTGCATATCTTTCAATCTGAATGGACCAGAAAAAAATGTCATTTCAGACATCTCTAAAAACCCATATTGCACAGCGTTTGCTCTGATTAAACCTTCTATTCTGTTTTTAACTGGTAATGCACATCTTTGATCTGACCTACAGTGTTATTGTATGTCTGGAACAGAACCCTGAATAATTTGGAGGGTGAAACTTGGAAGACTGTATTAAGAATTAATTCTCCATGGAGTAGCATGGATACTGGATCTTAGTTGCAAACATACCACAGAGTAAGTCTGGACTTATTTCTGATCAGAAATCCTTAGCGGTATTCTAATTGGCTGCACATAATTGGCTAATTGTCATTATTCTTGCTCAATATTTTTCTCCTGCATTCTTGCTTTTCTTGTCAGATTGGATTGTAAGTTGACGATGTGGGAAGTTCCTTTTTGTAAGCAACATGTCAGACCTTTGATTCCATTAGCAGACCCAAATCCTGGACAGACAGATCTGATTCCTGCTGATTGTACAGGCAGGACTCAGGTTTTGTGGTTGTGTCTGTTATTTGTGGCCAACTCACACTCCTTTCTGGAAATTTTACTGAACATTTTGTAACTCAGGCTGTTTCCAGAGAGAGGAGTACCATAATGCAGCATTTAGAGTACTCTAGCAAACAGCTTTGCAGAAGCAATTTAGAAAGGAAGATATGCCTGGGGGGAAAAAGAATATTTCAGGGAGCTTTGTGTGAATTATAATCCCTTGTTTGGACTATGCAACCAGCACTTCCTTTGCAACACTCAGCCTGCAGTGGGAAATTGACTGAAGGGTTGTAGGACTCAAGAGACTTCTATAGTTACCAGCTCAGACTTCTCTGACCTTCTACAATAGTTTTGTGCCACCTGCGAATGTCCTCATTCCTGCACGCCATCTTCCCCCAGGGAGTCATCCACTCATCCTTTTAATGGGCCAAAGGGAGAATGTATTCAGAGTTTTTGCAGCGTGAATTCAGCTCCAGAAAAATAAACACAGACAGCTGATGCTTCATTTAACGTCTTTATAAACATAATAAGTACATTTTACAAACCAGTTGTAGATTTCTCCAACATGGAGAAAACTCAGAAACATGTTGCAAGTTCAGAGCTTCATCAGAAACTCAACAGCTCAGAAACAGACATCAGTTTCACTTTAGTTCAACAGGCAAGCAGAGGAGAGAAGCAGTTTCATTTCAATAGACAGACTCAGAGCTCAACATAGCTTCAGAGCTGCAGAGCTTAAAATATAGAGCCATGCCTAGGCTACTTTTAGTTTCAGTTTTCAGCCTAGGCTACTTCTAGTTTCAGTTTCCAAACTGTTGTGTATACAGTAAGTTAATAAAGTTGAAGCTTGAGGTAAAGTGCAGGGTTCTGGCCCTGCACTTCTGATTGGCTGTTAGGCGTCTAGACCAGGATTGGTCAGCTCTAACGAACCTGATTGGTCCTTAACTAAGAGTTCCTATAGGTTAAAAGAGCTAGCGTTCCTAGCTCGTTATTAGTTGAAACGTACAAGAGATGCCTATATAAGGCAGAGTTCACTGTTGTTGTTATTCAAGTCACTATGCAAATAAAGAGCTGAAGTTCACCGTTCAAAGACTGTCTCCAGTTATTTCGACCCATGCCCAGTACTTAACACAAACAGTCCTCATTGGGTGACTTAGTTGCTATGTCTATTCATTTGCTGACTTTGTTCCCAAGCTCTATTCCAGTTCATGAATATACTCTGACAGAATGTCAAAAATGGCAGCTAGTTAGTGCTCTGCCCTTCCTTCAACCTTTGCTTGCTGTGGGTTTTTTGTTTTTGTTTCTTTCAGCAGGGTAGGTTTATTGTGGATCGGTGGTGGAAGCTTAGTTAACCTTTGTGTTTAGAGAATGACAAAGCTGTCACTTCCTTGAGTAACTGACAGAACAATCAATGGAACTGGAACCAATGGAACAGTTTGCCCTCAGAAATTGTGGGAGCATCATCACTTGAGACTTTCAGGAAGAGATTGGATTGTCATTTGTCAGAAATGGTGTTGGTTCTCCTGCTGGGGCAGGGGGTTGGACTAGATGACCTACAAGGTCCTTTCCAACTCTGTTAATCTGTTTCTGTTATCTGTATCTGAGGATGGGAGATCATGACACTTTGCTTAAAAGAGATGAGAGTATAAGTCTAAGAAAAGGGATGAATTAGGTGTTCCTGTCAATGAGACAATTCCCTCCTCACTCCAGGTCATAGGAAATGCTGAAAAACTATCTTCTCAAGGTTTAATCAGCTCAATTTCCCAAGTCCCACAGAAGTGTAGGACACTGAGGTACCTAGGATCAATATAGGAATCAATCAATGTATATGGAAAGGAATTATAACAAAATAAGTCATCACCTCCATTCTAGAACTGCATATGGAGCTCCCAGGCTCAATTCTTTATCTTATTTGAAATAATCTTTACATAGAGGATTCTTCTAAGAATCTTCTACCGAAAGCTCTAGAACTGCTACAAGTCATGGTAATGCCCAAATGGAACAAGGTGGAACCATGGGTTGAGGTAATATATATGGCAGTTTTACATAGTTTGTGTGCAGATTTGGCATATCCTGAAGAAGCTTCCTCGTCAGGGCATCCTCATCTGAAAAAAAAATCCATCCTGAAAGTGTCCTCAGTTTTCGTTTAACATAAATTAGATTCACAATAATTGTTTTGAACAGATCTGATTGCATAGGTAGTGGATTCATTCAGTGTGAAAGTCTGAATATGTTGTGAATGCATAAATGTTAAATAAAGTTATCTTGAGCTTGAAGTCAAGTGCCGGGTTCTGGCCTTGCACTTCTGATTGGCTGTTAATGGCAGGATCGGATTGGTCCATTCAGGAGAATCTGACTGGCCATTAACGGGGCATTCGCATTGGTTAACGGAGCTAGCGCTCCTGGATTATTATTGTCAAGTTTGAGGCATGGGCGATAATGAATGGAGACAAGCCAATTAAACGATGAACTTCAACTCTTTTATTTACATAGTGACAGCTCAGACAACAGGGCAGCTATGGCCCACTTATATAGATAACTCAATAACTATTTAACCAATAAGAACTCAGGAGCACTTGCTCCATTGAACCAATACGGAGGCTCTGTTAATGGCCAATCAGATTCCCCTGAACGGGCCAATCCGATCCTGCCATTGGACAGCCAATCAGAAGTGCAGGGCCAGAACCCTGCACTAACTCCAAGCTCCAAATAACTTTATTACAGTTTATGCATTCACAACAATTATTGGTTGAAATAGTTATTGGGTTGCCTATATAAGAAGGGCTATAGCAGCCGTCCAGTTTGAGCTGTCACACCATGTAAATAAAGAATTGAAGTTCACCGTTTCACCGGCTCGTCTCCATTCTTTCTCGCCCATGCTTCAAACTTAACAGAATACATTGCTTGTTATGCCAGTAAAAAGGTAAAGATTTCCTTATCCAGTTGTGTCCGATCTCTAGGGCAGTGATGGTGAAACTTTTCAGCACTGAGTGCCTAAACCAGAAGATGTGTGTCCATGTGTGCTTGCTGGAATGCCAGAAAACCGAAGACCAGCTGGCTGGTGCATGCATGCCTGTTTTTTGCCCACTTTGGGAGCCTTTTTTGGCCTTTTTCAGGCTGTTTTTGGCCTGAAAACAGTCTGAAAAAGGCCCGAAAATGAAAAAAAGGCTAATTTTGGGCCGTTTTTCAGGCTGTTTTCTGCCACCCGCCACCCATGAACACCAGCTGGCTGGTGCACCAGAAACCAGAAGAGCAGCTGGCAATGGTGTGCGTGTCCACTGAAAGGGCTCTGCGTGCCACCTTTGGCATGGGTGCCATAGGTTCACCATCACGGCTCTAGGGCACAGTGCTCATCTTCATTTCTTGGCCAGAGGAGCCAGAATCGTCCAAATACATTTTCTGTGATCATGTGACCAGCATGGCTATGCCCTGAGGTGCACAGAACGCTGTTACCTTCCCACCAAAGTGGTACCTATTAATCTACTCGCATTTGCCTGCTTTTGGACTGCCAGGTAGGCAGGAGCTGGGGAAACTAACAGGAGCTTACCCCATTGCACAGTGCTCAGGTCTTGACAAGCAGTGTCTTTAACCGCTGAGCCTTCGTGACCGCTGGTTATACCAGTAATTCAGTTGAAATTGAATATATTTGCCTGGATTCCTTGCAAATTTTGACACTGTTTCAGCCAAGTTTTTTTAAGCCATAGATAGCATCTGGCAGCTATACAAAGCTCTGCTCTGAAAATCTCTAATTGAAGAGGTTCTAATAATCCAAATAATCACAACTGCTGGTATTTCTCCCCACCACACCAGCAGCCTTTCAGCAACGCATTGTGTCCTCTTTTTCATCCTCAGCCAAGTCAAATTGAATTTATTTTGAAATCGGGGGCTTTGAATGCAGTTTCTTCTTCTGACCAGATTGGGGATGAAATATGGATAGGGGAATTCCTCCTCCTCCCAGCTCATCCTGAATGGACAGCACCATCCTTTCGTGAGTGAATGTAAACTATGCCATCTGCAGACCGCCCTGCTTCCCTCTCCTCCCTTCCCCGCTTCAGTTCCCTTAAGGGAGAGAAAAGTCATTAAGCACTGCAGTAAGAGCTGATTCAGGCCACTGGAGTTTAGCCCTTTCAGAAAATGTGTTTGGGAGGGATGATGGAAGAGAGACTGCAGAATCGGCTCACTGCTGACCTGCTGAATTATGACTTTAATGCAGTCACTTTAATAACTTGCTCTAGCTCCAACCACCAGATGCAATTTATGGCAGATCAGGCGCCCGAGCATTTTTCCTTTCTCTGAAGACTAAGCAGATATCTGATGCCTCCCTCTCCTCCCCCAAGCCTATTACTTTCCCCTCTTCACTCTGCAAATGGAAAAACGTGTGATTTTTCTTTCCCCTGGCCTTCTTTTCAGGAAATGGTGGAAAAGGAGATGCTAACACTCACAGCGGAACAAAAACTCCTTTTCCAGTCCTCTCTTAGGACCCAGCCAGGAAATCTGTGTAGCCTTATCTTCTCTCTCTCTCTCTCTCTCTCTCATTCTCTGGCGCTTTAATATTTTGCTTGGGCAACGGAGGAAGCAAACAGAAGAATAGACTAACTAAACAAATGGCACACTAAATATTGTGTAGTTCTAGGATTTTTCACAGCGCATATCTGCCCAATCTTTCAGCAAATCCAGGATGATGTAATGCTGGTGTCTGGGACTGGCAGAAAGCTCCACTGTGCACAGATGAAGGAATCTTTATAGTAAAATGTGACGTGCTAGAGACTTTAACTCAAGTAAGTTTCCTTCATTGAATGCAACTCCCAATAAGGTCAATGACATGTTGTTGGTGGCAAAATGGCAATGGTTTGCCATGTACTTTCTTCCATGATGTTTTTTTAAAACTTCCCAGTCTGTAGACAGGCTACATTATAGAAACTCAGGGCATGTAAGTATGTAAAAGTTACACACACACACACACAATGATTACAACTGGTCAGCGGAGCAGAATTTGGAAGCATCTGGGGATCACAGAAAAGGCTATGGCTAAATTTCTGGTGCATGAGTTGAATTTGACAGATGGATCTGGAACTTAGAGAATTGGGAGTTAGACAGAATCAAATGTGCCTTTCTTCATCTTTCAGAATTTGATCTCAATGGGGAGCTTTAGAGAATCAACCAGGAGCAAATTCAAGCACTGAGAACATTTAAAGTCCTGTCTCTACGGCTCTCCACTAATGGCCATCCAGTTTTACTATAATGCTGTCTCTACAAATTGTCTCTTGGACCTGTTTTATTCTCCGGTACCTACTATACTTTACCCATTTCTTTCACCCTATCATTTACACGAGGGGTAGACTACTTTTTGATAGCCAGGAGACACACCTACCATACTTTTAGAGGTTGAGGACAAAGTTCAAGTGCAGGGAAATAATTTTGAAGTTTACCATCTGATGCAAACTAGGCATATTTTATACTTTTCACCTATTTCCTGATCAGAATGGCAAGAAATTCTGCTATCAGTTTTACACAATCGTGTTCAGAGTTGCCTTCAAGGACAGAAACGGAATTCAAATGGTCTATTCTGTTGTAATGTGTACAATTTCACTTCAGCATAGATGAAGCCAGTTATACTGCATTTCTTCTATTTGTTAGGATGATCTGTGTCCTGGATTTCTTTTTCAAAGCACTGTCTTGACAGTATTGTTGTTTAGAAGGAACAGTTCCTCCTGGCTGGAGTTCCCTAAAGGAGTCTAAAGTAATGTATACATGCCTTCCCTCAGGCCTGTAATCAGCCTAAACATTGGAAGGAGCTGAAAAAGTAAGGGAAAGCTTATCTGATCCCTTAAAGCAATGGCCCCCAACCTTTTTTGTGCCATGGCCCGGTACCGGCATCAGCACGCATGACAAGACAAGGTGAGCTGAGCGACCGGCCAACCAGCCGTCCCCCGTTTCTCCCCGCCACCTTCAACTCCTCCTTTGTACCTTTGTCGATGGGCTTCGGGATGGCTTCGGGATGGTCGCTCGGCTCGCCTTGACTTGGGTGCTGAAAGAATCCTCGCGCCTTAGTTTCGTTCGAAGCCACCACCCCCTACAATGAAACTAAAGTGCGAGGATTCCTTCAGGACCCAAACGCCACTTTCCAACCGGAAAAGCTCACCTGGAAGTTCTTTCTCATTGAAACAAGGTGGCGGCACCCAGCAAACCAGCGGCCTGGTAGAAAATGTTCCACGGACCGGTACTGGTCCGGGGCCCGGTGGTTGGGGACCCCTGCTTTAAAGGGTATTTCAAATTGGTGTTGGGGGCAGAGGAAAAATTAGAGGCAGACAGCCTGGGCTTTCTCTCATTGTAGACCTGCTTGTCCATCAAAGAAAGCCCAATTGGTTAGTTTCTTGCACATGAATTGGTGTATTTTGGTGTATTATCTTCCTGAATTAATATTCATATGCTTAATCAGTTGAATATCTTTAATCAGCTGGGAACGATTGAGGGCAATAGAAGAAGGGATGACAGAGAATGAGGTGGCTGGATGGAGTCACTGAAACAGTAGGCATGAGCTTAAATGGACTCCAGAAGATGGTAGATGCTGTGTTCAAGGACTAGCAGCAGTCCTCCCTCCGGTCCGCTGCCAGCGCGGGAGCGCCGATCGCTCCCATTGGTTGATG
>BHEV01079885.1:0-17185 GCA_004319985.1 Emydocephalus ijimae
CCAGCCTGCTGTGTTTTCTTCCTCCTGTGCTCCCTTTCATGAGCCGCCCATCTTGATGCGGGACAGCAGATACCGCAAGGGGGGGGGCAGGGACGTATACAAGTCTTGAACCAGCTTGACGGTTCTCAGGTTAGAAGTTCAACATCTGGCATGCGACATTTTTGCAACTTTGAACTATTTCGCTCTTGAGAAATGATACGTGAGGACTATGGTATGGCAGAATGAAAGTGATTATCGTCTCTAAAGGAGGGAAATGGTAGGGTGGGGGGAACTCATACCAACAGGTGACCTGAAATGAATCTTGTATCCTATGAACTGGTCCCAAGAGTGGAAGCTAATAGAACCATTTCAGGGTCAAATATCACTTTCCCACATATTGTTGTTTCTCATTACTTGAATGAGACAGTAGTAACCGAGGAGAAAGTTTCTATACATGCATGTATGGATCTTTTGTTTCAAAATTGCTTATGAATATACTTTGCCACTAATCCCCAGCTCTAGCCTGACAGAAGACAGATTAAATGTTTGCTAAATCACATGATTGGCTGTGAGAGTAGAAAGTTTGACAATGTACAATGTGAAGTTAAGGACCCCAAGGCACTAGAGGCCCTTAAAAAGAGGATGGGTATGCATTTCAGACATGACAAAAGCTAAAAGCACCAAAGACCCATTTGAAATCAGGAAAGCTTGTGGCCTTGGGCAGCCCGGGTGTGATTTCAAAACATTTTACCAGATTGTGTATTTTATTATGACAGTAACAGTAAGCATATTGATCATACGTGAATGTAAATTTAATCAAACCAGATTTAAGTTTGGCCCTGTTTGCATCTACTGTTACTAGGAGCAGGGCCTTGGCATGTCTTTCATTGGGCAAATGTAGACTTCAGTTGGAAATTATAATTTGTCCTTGGGGTTAGAACATCCATTGCCAAATGAGCTGGTAATTAAGTGAGTCATACCCAGTTTTGTGACCCTCTTTGCTGCAGTCATTAAATGAATCCCTGCAGTTGTTAAGTGAATCATGCAGTTGCTAAGTGAGCCCATCTTCCTCCATTGACTTCGCTTGTTGGAAGGCAGCTGGGAAGGTTGCAAATGGTGATTATGTGATCCCAGGATGCTACCACCGTTATAAATATACACCAGTTGCCAAGTATCCAGATTTTTGGTCACGTGACCAGGGGGACGCTGGAACAGTCATAAGTATGAGGACGAGGAATAACTTTTTTCAGGACTGTTGTAATTTTGAATGGCCACTAAATGAATGGTCATAAGTTGAGGATTACTTGTAGTTGTATGTGAAGATAGTAAATCGGTCTCATGGAGATCTGGCTTGCGGGGGGGATGGGGTGTTAAACACTGAATAAGTTTTCTTAGGCTTCCAAATATTTTTCCGTTGATTTCCTATCATTGTTTCTACAGATTTGAAAATAAAGTATTTATTTATTTTAGTGATACTGACTTTAAGGACTTCTTCCAAGTCAAACACATCCATATAGTAAATGTGATATAACTTAATTTTATATGAAATTGTATTGTATCATATATTACTTGCAATTGAATGATGCTTGTCACTTATAACCATGATCATACTATGTCTACAGCCTGAAGTTTCTTCAGATCTCTGCCCAAAGTTCTAGGAAATTACGTTCCCAATTTTACCTGGAATATAGGGATACTAAAAAGATTGTACGAGAGAGATAATGGAGGCTAGTGATTAAAATATTAGACTAGAACCAGAGAAATCCAGGTTAATATCAATCCTGAGCCAAGAAAAATATTGGATGACTTTAGATCGCCAAGAAGATAAAGCTATGTATATTACCTTGTGCTTAGAGGAAAGACATCTAAATTACTATGAATTATAATACAAATTCATGCCTTAAGAATTTTTTTCAATTAAACTTTATAGCTTGGCACATTTAGTTTGTTTAAAAGTTTAAAAACAAGTAATAACCAAATGATAGGTATCATTTAGCAGGATTTCAAATAGACTTAGAACAATGAAAGGTTGCTTTCCAGTAACTTTTAGAATTAAATGAGCTATAGTCAACATTGTTCAAAAGAATTTTATAATGGAGTTTTCCTGCTTGTCTTTTTCTGTATCTGCCAAAACTGTAAAATCAGTGGTAGAGGATGATCAAACCACCTGGAACAGATATAAAAGGATGCAATGGGTTTGCTAATAAATATGTGTAAATGAATATATAACAACCACCCTATTTTTTTTATCCTAGAATATTTACAGATCCTTGTTCTCTAATGGTTACTATACTTCTCTTTTCCTCGGCTCATTAAAAAAATAAATCCTAGCCTCAGAAATTCACAGGAATGGTTCGTATCCAATTGTACCCAAAATGCTAAAGCGCATGGTTACAACTAAGGTACAGACTGTCAAGACTGTGAGCTCTCCCGTTGTAACGTATGAGTGTGAAAGGTAGATTTACCAGGAAAGCTGATTTTAAAAAAAAGAATGCCTTTTAATCGCACTGCTGTAGAAAATGGTTGATAATATTTTGGATCTCAAGAGGAGCAAATCATTCTGTTCTACATGAAATAAAACCAAACTGCTCACAGATCACAAAGCACTGGTCACAGAAGTTAATATGTTGGACCCTTAATGTTAAAGCAACAGTCATGGGAGAAGATTCTGATGGTTGGAGAAACTGGAAGCAGGCAGACCTCAAAGGAGAGACTGGGGAGGGGAGGGTCAGGGTGGGCGGGGCCAACCAGGAGTGGGATTTGGGGTTCTCCAAACTGCACAGAATCTGAGCTACGGGTTCTCCCGAACCGCTGCAAACCCCCAGCAGCCCATCCTGAGTCAAACTTGAGCCAGTCAAGATCAAACTTCTGGCTCTGGGCTGAGTTAGCCTGCAATACTGCATTCCAACCACTGCATCACCACAGCTCTTTTTCATGCTTAAATGATGTCCTTTGGCTCAGGAAGACTTAAAAGTAACTAAAAGACAGAAGTAGAGTGTTTAACTTATGCATATCGTCATTCAAACAACAGTTACATGCTTGTGTCACAATGCCAGGTGCAAATATGTAAATTATGACATGAAAGTAATATAGTAATTTGCCTCCTTAATGTCCCTGCAGAAGCTTTAAACTTAAAAGGAGAATGGAGCCATAGTTCCATGATTAGAAAGCCAAAGGAAAGCTTATGTCTCTTTGGCTCCCCATGGGGGCATAAGAACTATTCCTTTTATTACTATGATTAAAAAAATTAATTGAATTGATAACAAGAAAACAAAATCTTCTTTATCTCTTGTTTCCATATGCCAAAAAAATCCCAATTCTTCACTTACAGATTAACTCCTCCGTTGTATTTCTTTTTAGGGAATTTGTGTTTTGTTTTTTCTTTGAAAAAAATGAGAAGTAATTGAGAGAGAACTGGGAGAGTGGTAGAAATGGAGATGTTCTAAATAAAAAACTATAGGTGTTATTAATAATCTGAAGTTATTAGCAAACTGTGCTTATTAACAATAGAGAAAGCTGGAGAAATAAGTCTTATAGTTAGTGTTACACACAGTTTAATTTTTAACTATCGGGCAAACATGCTGTCATTTTTGCATTTTATAACTATTGGATTTCTAGTTATTGTTTTACTCTTGCTAAACCTAAAGTTCCACCAGTCCAACTCAATGTAGCACCTTGCAACTTCCAGCAATGGGGTTGGCCTAAATATTACCTTTTTCCAGTTACTGTAGTCAATAAGGGGGCTGAGGGAGAGATTCTTGTGGATGAAAGCTTGAAGGGACCCATTCAAAGATGTCAAGAAAGAAAAATGCAATTGGCTTGCTGAGGAAAAAGGTTCAATATAGAAAAGGGAAGACCTTACAAAAGAAGACAAAAATTCATCTTTTTGCAGTTTGCTCAGGAGTTAACCATTCAGCCTTAAAGGCTAATTCTAGGGGAAAAGGTTTTATAGCTTTCAAGCTATAATGTTCAAAATAACTTTAAAACAAAATGTTCTCCTAGAGAATACAAAATTATATTCCCCAAATGTTTCTGAAAAACTCTGAGAACAAAAAGCTCAAAAATCAGTCATTAGGAAAATGAGATGGAAAGAAGAGGAAAATGTCCCTCTATCAGGTTACAGTCGCTTTTTTACTCATTGACTTCCTTAAAGGTTCCTGATTTCTGATTCTTTTACCTTCATCGCTCAAAATGAGGTTCTGGGTTGATGTGGGGAGTAATAGAGGACAGAAAATGTCAAACCAGCCAGTTTTGCATTGTTGGGGTGTGATGGCTTCTATGAGTGAGGCTCATCAAGCAGGGAAGACTTTTTTTCCATCTTCTGTGCTCCATTTGAAATTCATTCTTTAACCTCAGCTTTTACCCCTGACAGTGATTCTAGGATCTGTGTTTCTCATATCCCAGAGGCAATGAAGGATCTTCATTCTTGAGAACAGCAAAAGGCCTTCTTTTGTCGTTCATTTATTTGTTTGTTTAAAAGACTTATATGGCTGCCCATCCTGAAGAACAACTTTGGAAGGTTCACAACAATCACAAAATCCAGGCACAAAACATAAAATCATAAAACCAAAACAAAACTCAGTGTTTCCAAGATCCATTTGGAATAAAAGTCTTTAGAGATTCCCAGTCATCCAGGTCATGGTTGTTATCCATTTGGAATGTCCTTCAACCAAATATCTGCCCCAATGCCTGCATGAAATATCTGCCCCAAATATCTGCCCCAATGCCTGCATGAAAAGCCAAGTCTTGATGGCCTTCCAAAAGACTAAAAGGAGGGGGGGGGCAGAGGTGGTATTCAGCAGGTTCTGACCAGTTCTGGAGAACCAGTAGCAGAAATTTTAAGGAGTTTGGAATACTACCTCTGACTGGCCTCACCTCCATTTCTTCTCTGCCTCCCGAGTCCCAGCTGATTGGCTGGGTCTTCTTTTGTTGCCCTGCACAGGAGAATGGAGCTGGAAAGCAGGTTAATGGCGTGGGGAGGGAATGGGGATTCCCCTGCCATGCCCACCGAACCACATCCACCAAACCAAGCTACGCCCGCCAAGCCATGCCCACAGAACCGGTAGTAAACATTTTTGAATCCCACCACTGGTGGGGGAGAGTTCCGGATCACCAAGGAGAAGGTGTTCCACAAGTAGGGGCAGCCACAGAAAAGGCATCCTTCTGAGATTCTGCTAGGGGGCAACATTTCAGGCACGGTATCTGGAACATGAAACCTTCTGTTTAAGATGGCCAGATAGTCTCAGGGAGAGACTTTCGCACAACTGGTGGTTCTGTTCCATACTATCCACAGGCAGTTTCCAAAACACCTAGACTTCCCCCACCCTCCACTATAGGACATGAGTAGCATTCATATAATTGTATGACAAGGAAGGAAATCTGCAATTAAAACACCCTGCATCTGAAGGCAGACTAGAAATGCAAAGTTATCCATATATTTTAAAGCAAGGACAGGCAGAAGAGAGATCAAGGGCTTTTGACTTTCAGTTCTTTTACAATATTGCTGTCTTTCCTGCAAAGAACCAAAGAAGTGTTTTGGTACCAAAAGATGACATTTTTAGTTATATGCAGTAGAATGAGGCAGGCAACCATTTTACAACCAAGCTCTGTATCTCCTTCCTTCCTTCCTTCCTTCCTTCTTCCCTCCCTTCTGCAGCCTGCAATGGGATTGGTAGCATGATTAGATTTGGGTGGTACTATTTTGTTGTTGTTTGTACTTTTAAGGGGTTAAAGAAGCTAAATTCTCCCATGTCTCTTTATTTATTACTCTTATTTCAGTTAAACAAGAAGTCAATTATTCAGATAAAAACCTGGCATGTTTTTAGTGCAAGGTTTTGGTTGTATGATCTGGGGACATTCTCAGAACTTCAAAGAGAATGTTGATGAGCTACATTTGGCCTTTGAACCACAAATTATCCATCTTTGGCCTAGATATTTTTTAATGCAATCTTGCAATTTGTTAAAAAGAAGAAAAAAAAAACCCAAGGCTTCGTACATGCATTGTCTCATTTTCCCCATTTTTGGGAAATAATTTTTAAGTTTGCTTTTTATAATTTTATTATGCTTGTTAGTCAAAAAAAACCCACCCCTATTTCTGTGTTCCAATGTCCTGCCCTAATAGAAGATGAGCTTCAGCTTGCTCCTGGGGAAATGTGAAGGATATGAGCAACCAAACTGGCAGAGGAGATGAGTATACATTTAATGGGAGGTGTCCCATTAAGTCCTACTCTGGTGCCAATCACCTTCCGTAGCTGTGAAGTTGCCAGAGAGAAGCAATATTCCCATTGAGCTACACGGGAGACACTGATCCATGGACCACCCAGGTTCCAGGAAAGGCATCAGTGTTGGCAGGAAAGTTTTAAGCTAGGGTGACCAGATGCCAACCCCATTGTGCTGCATTCCCAGAGATGGTTTAAACAAAATGAGGCCCATTTCTAAAAACATTGAGCAAATGGTATATCAGTGAAGCCTGCACAGAGAAATGAATAAATCTCCTTGTTTTGAACTGAAAACACAATTTTCTAAAAATAAACTGGAAACAAACACGTGCCAAAAATGATTGAGCTGTTATGTTCCTTCCCCACCACACAAACATTTCTTTCCCATTCCAAATCTTGCCTGAAATGATTGCTGATCTAATGTGTTAATAAAGTCCAATGTGATAGCTACATCTGGTGACATGTATTACCACTCTTGAGGGGCATATAACTATCCCCTTAATTGATTCGTTTAATTTTGCCTTGGATGCTCAGTTTCTAAATTACTGATTGTGTCTGTGTTTCCAGGTGTCGATGGAGAGGAGGAGAACCATTCCATGGAGTTGTTTTTTTTTTAATTCACTTGAAAATGTCCCCTTCTCTTGACTGCATTAGCAAAACAGTACATGGTGAGAAAAGCTCCTCATCAGTTGTCTCAAAAATCAACCAGGGTTGCAGTTAATTAGGTTTTCAGTGAGACAGCTGAGAGATGGTCATCCTGGGATTTGTTTCCTTAAAAGACACCTTGCAAAACAATTTAAGCCTTTAAGGATAAACCAGGGAAGGGAGATGCACGAAGTTTGCAATTTTCCAGCCTTCTGTCTATGAACACAGAGTCATCATACCATGTGGCCTAGATTCTGTGTGAATCTCAAGCCCATCCATCTCTAGCAGTGGGTTGACCTCCAGCTGCTCTTCTGGGCTACTTGCAATTCAGCACAAGCCGGCATCAGAGGCTAATCAAGGATGTTACCAGAGGCCAGCCAGAAATCAAACCAAAGGCTTCGTGGCCATTGCCAACATCTACATTCCAGTGTCAAGAAGCGTCATCCAGCTGCTGCCTTGTTTGCTTGGAGGGTACCCACATCCGTCTTTGCAAAGCCAAAGCAACTAAAGGCCATTATCTTCTCCTCTGATTACTAGTCAGAAAGGGATTTCTGTAACTCTTTGTTGCCCAACCACTGTTGGGTTGCTTTAAAAACAAAAACTTGTAAGTTATACCACAAAGTTCTATAGCCTCACTCTGAATTAAAGAAAAGCTATATAATATTTTATTATATATTGAGGTATAGTGTCAAATGAAGAAACCTGGAAAAGCAACCATTTGAGAAATAAACATCTAAATATCTTCAATTCACTCACATACAGTCAGAAGCATGTACATATTACGTATATTACATGTGTAAATATACACAGAGACCCTTTTGCATCCACTGAGAGAGTTATAGAAGGACCCCAAATATATGATTTAGCATATAAAAAATATATGAATCCAGCAAGGTTACCGTGCTTGCTTAAGGATTGGTAGAAACTGTAATTAATACAGGTAAAACTTGAAAAATTAGAATATCGTGCAAAAGTTCATTTGATGCCACTTAAAAGGTGAAACTAACATATGAGATAGATTCATTACATGCAAAGCAAGAAGTTCAAGCTGTGATTTGTCATAATTGTGATGATTATGGCTTACAGCTCATGAAAACCCCAAATCCACAACTCAGAAAATTAGAATATTACATGCAATCAATAAAACAAGGATTGTACATTGAACAATATCAGACCTCTGAAAAGTATAAGCATGCAGATGTACTCAGTACTTGATTTGGGCCCCTTTTGCAGCAATTACTGCCTCAATGTGGCGTGGCATGGAAGCTATCAGCCTGTAGCATTGCTGAGGTGTTATGGAAGACCAGGATGCTTCAATAGCAGCCTTCAGCTCTTCTGCATTGTTCGGTCTTGTTGTGTATACAATAAATGCATAAAGGTCCAAGCTTGGGGTTAGGTGCAGGGTTCTGGCCCTGCACTTCTGATTGGATATCAGGCAGCTTGACCAGGATTGGTCAGCTATAACAAACCTGATTGGTCTTTAAGTAAGGGTTTTCATTGGTTATTAGAAATAGTGTTCCTAGTTGATTATTGGTCAAATCATGCATAAGGTGCTTATATAAGACAAAGAAAACCGTTATGGCTTGCTTGCATGATGAAAATAAAGAGTTGAAGTTCACTGTTCCAAGCTGTCTCCACTTATTATGACTCGTGCACAGTACTTAACAGGTCTCATGTCTCTCATCTTTCTCTTGGCAATGGCCCATAGATTCTCTATGGGGTTCAGGTCAGGCGAGTTTGTTGGCTAACCAAGCACAGTAACCCCATGGTCATTGAACCAGGTTTTGGTGCTTTTGGCAGTGTGGGCAGGTGCCAAGTCCTGCTGGAAAATGAAGTCAGCATCCCCATAAAACTCATCCAAAATCTCCTGGTAGATGGCTGCATTGACCCTGGACTTAATGAAGCACAGTGGACCAACACCAGCAGATGACACGGCTCCCCAAATCAACACAGACTGTGGAAACTTCACACTGGACTTCAAACATCTTGCCTCTCTATTCTTTCTCCAGACTCTGGGTTCTTGGTTTCTGTTAAGTACTGGGCATGGGTTGAAATAACTAGAGACAGTTATAGAACAGTAAACTTCAGCTCTTTATTACATCGTGACTAGCAAAACAACAACGGTTAACTCTGCCTTATATAGGCATCTTTTGTATGATTCAACCAATGATGAACTAGGAACGCTGGCTCTTTTAACCAATAAGAACTCTTGTTTAAGGGCCAATCAGGTCCGTTAGAGCTGACCAATCCTGGTCGAGCCGCCTGATGGCCAATCAGAAGTGCAGGGCCAGAACCCTGCACTTTACCTCAAGCTCAGGCCTTTATTGATTTACTGTATACACAACAGTTTCCAAATGAGATGCAAAAGTTGATCTCATCAGAAAAGAGGACTTTGGACCATGGAGCAACAGACCAGTTCTGTTTTTCTTTAGCCCAGGTAAGACGCTTCTGACATTGTTTGTAGTTCAGGAGTGGCTTGACAAGAGGAATTTGCCCATGTCCAGGATCCATCTGTGTGTGGTGATGCACTGACTCCAGCCTCAGTCCACTCCTTGTGAAAGTCCCCAACACTTTTGAATGGCCTTTTCCTGACAATCCTCTCCAGGCTGCGGTCATCCCTGCTGCTTGGGCACTTTTTTCTTCCACACTTTTCCCTTCCACATAACTTCTATTCATGCACTTTGATACAGCACTTTGGGAACATCCAACTTCTTTTGCAATTACCTTTGAGGCTTTCCTTCCTTATGGAGGGTGGCAATGATGGTTTTCTACACAACTGTCAGGTCAGCAGTCTTTCCCATGATTGTGATTCCAACTGAACCAGACTGAGAGACCATTTAAAGGCTCAGGAACCCTTTGCAGGTGTTATGGCTTAATTAACTGATTAGAGTGGGACACTTTGAGCCTAGAATATTGAACCTTTTCACAATATTCTAATTTTTTGAGATTGTGGATTTGGGGTTTTCATTAGCTGTAAGCCATAATCATCACTATTATGACAAATCACGGCTTGAACTATCTTGCTTTGCATGTAATGAGTCTATCTCATATATTAGCTTCACCTTTTAAGTTGCATTACTGCAATAAATGAACTTTTGCACAATTTTCTAATTTTTCGAGTTTCACCTGTACATCTTCATGTATAAAGATTGGAAAAAACTAACCTAGAGTTTCTTATATATTTTTCATAAGAGAAAAATTAAAACAAAAAAAAATGGTTTATCTGTCTATTGTTATGGAGAAAGGAATTTAAGAGTGTGCTTAGTCTGGATGGAGATTAAAAACAAAGATTAGCACATTCTTGTGAAGGGTGGCGATGACAGCTATGAAGGCTCTGTTTCTCTCTCAACTAAGAGAGACATCATATTTTTGCATTTATTTAAAATAGTTAACTCTGTCCCAACCTCTGTGTAGAATGAACTGGAAAAGAAACATTTGTTCTGCCATGTTTCCTGGGAGATAGGAGGAGAGTACACACAGATTTTTTTCCTGAACGCCATCACTCTGCTAAACAATAATTCCCTCAACACTGTCCAACTATTTACAAAGTCAGCCTTACTATTACTATTAATCTTCTCATTATTCCTAAGCACCCATCCCCTCCCACTTGTGACTGTATGACTGGAACTTTGTCACTTGTATCCTTACGATTTATATTGACTGTTTCCTAGTATGATTTGATTGCTTATCGTAGCCTATGACTATTATTTAGTGTTGTACCTTATAATACTTGACTCTTGATGAATGTATCTTTTCTTTTATGTACACTGAAAGCATTTTCTTTTGTGTACACTGAAAGCAAGACAAATTCCTTGTGTGTCCAATCACACTTGGCCAATAAAAGAATTCTATTCTATTCTATTCTATTCTATTCTATTCTATTCTATTCTATTCTATTCTATTCTAAGATCTGTGAAAAAGAGTCTTTAATTGTGAAATCTTATACATAAAATATCTCTGGTTTGCACTGCCAATGGAAAGGGAACAAAAGTCTGTCTCTGCTATCATTCTCCAAGAACTAATGACAATCATAATGGACTGTGTTAGATCAACTGAACACAAAGTATATTGACGGGTTTTTGTTCCAAAACTCCCATTGCAATGCTGGAATTTCGCCACTGTTTTTTAAGGATGGAAAAGGTGCATTTGCCTAAGGCAGATTTACTGGACTCGTTTTTATATAAAAGTGGCACTGCCAAAAATCAGCCATTCTGCCATTACATTTCAGTGGTGCAATCTGACTGTGCTTTGACAACTGCAAATGGATTGTGAATTGCTCACCTTTCCCCTGCAGCAGTGGTCACCAACTGGTGGGCTGGGGACCACTGGTGGTCCGTGAGAAAGTTGTGGTGGTCCACAGAGAAATGTCCTTCCCAAAGCACACACCCCAAAACAATTAATCCAGGTTGCATGGGATCACAAGGCTGCACCGCCCACACATCCTGCCTACCCACTGCCCTTCAGTCGAGCGCAAACTTTATCTTGAGTAGGCCACGTGAGCTGGAACTGGAAGGTAAGGCCAATGGTGGGGGAGGAAAATCTACCCTGGGTGGCTTGCTGACATTGGTGTGAAAGTTGGTCCCATATTCCAGAGCTTCAGTAATCATAGGACTGGCCCTTTGGTCATCCTGGAGCAGCTCTTCCAGTCCATGGCAGGTCGGTACACCCAGATGGAGGATCCTATGACTACTGCAGCTCTGGAATATGGGACCGACTTTCCCATCAAAATCAGCAAACCAGCATCAGTCAAAATTCATATTAGTGGTCTGCGGGATTTAAAATTATGAGTTTGGTGGTCCCTGAGGTCCAAAAGGTTGGTGACCCCTGCCCTATAGTATGATTTTAGAACCTATGGCCTCCCAGATGTTGCTGAAGTGCAGTTCCTGCATCTCCTGACACTGGACATGTTGGTTGAGGCTCCTGGCAGTTCAGCAGCATCTGGAGATCCAAAAGGATACTTTTCAAGGGAGTTACCCACCCATTTCATCATTACTTTAGCATTATGGATGCCACCTTTATGACTCAGAAACATTGGAAGGATGACGTCCAATCCATGTCTCCATGCAAATAAATATTCTTAGATTTTCTATTTATTGGCTTGGTGTAATCTTATAATCTCTAAGGACACCATCTGTTAATAAAATTAAAACATTCACCTATGCTTGCCTATAAAAGAAGATGAGGTTGGAGCAGCTGATTCTGTTTCTGAGCACATTTATAGGGAAATGTTTTTTCTTTTTCTTCTGTGGGTTGTTTTTTTTAGTCCATGTGTATATCCTCCAGTTTTGGGAGCGCCTTGTGGGGGACCTCTCAAATAAAAAATCAAATACCAACAAGTACACAGAAAATGTGTTATTCCATGCATCTCTTCTGGAATAGCCACAAAACTATACACACCTGGGAGACTTCACAGCTGTCCAAGCATCTAGCCCTATCTTTCAAAATTGACATGAAAGGAAAAAAATGAGTTCACCTTACTTGACCAAGAGTTATAGAATGCAATTAGGCACACTACAGGAAATACCAAGCTGCTTTCTGGACTAACTTTTGATGAGGCTCTCCAAGAGGAGATCTACTGTGGCTTAGGAGAAATTGAAAAAAAAAAAATGAAATACAGCTCTTGCCAGTATCTTAAGTAGAAGCCAAATGCAAGAAGGGGATACAGGAAACTCAGAATTTATTTTATATGATGGGTATATCAGAGTCAAGCAAAGTTGATGAATAAGATTCCATTCTTTAGAAAAATAGACTACTGCCTGAAAGCAAGCTATGTTACAGAGAACATGGCCATATTTGCCCAGGTTAAAAAAAAAAAAATCTTTCCCCACTCTTTTGGTGCTTGCAATTTGCCTTATTTTGGTTGAATTAGGTTTTTTTTAAAGTGTTTATCTGTTTAAAATGTTTCCTTTCCATTTTTTCCATATTTAAACTAAATTTAAATTTTGCTGTGGCTATTACTTAGAGAATGGATAGATGAAAGAGTACCTGTCATTTTTACTAGAAACAAACTCAGATTTTGCAAGTAATTTCAATAGCTTTCTTTTGATTGAACATCTATCTATCTATCTATCTATCTATCTATCTATCTATCTATCTATCTATCTATCTATCTATCTATCTATCTATCTATCCCTGTCTGCATGCCTTGCTGCCTGCCGACTTCAGATCAAATCTGCTTTTTAGAGACTTTCCTGCTGTTCAGCAACTCTGAACCTGGGAGTTTTTTCCCGAAACCTACACTATTTAAATGTGGTAGGATAATATTCCCAGAATTCTACAGATAGCAGAGTGAACAATCATATTTGGTGGGGATTTCTGGAAATTATAAATTCAGAATATCAGAAGATACCAAAATATACACATATGTCATTCACACACACACACACACACACGAAAGCAGCTGTAAGAAATCTAGGCATGAGTAAGAATTGAGTTTGTTTCTGTTTTCATTCTGTAAACTCCATTTTAAATATAAGAAAGGAAGAACTTGAAATTTTTAAGAATTTAAAATGAGGGGGAAAAAAAACACCTGACAGATTCATCTAACTTGGCCGGGAGACTCTAATCTTGGCAACTTTAAGCCCGGAAGACTTCAACTCCCAGAATTCTCCAGCCATCAAAGTCCTCCAGGCTTAAAGTTGCCAAGGCTGGAGATCCCTGATCTAGGCCGAATGTAGCTCTTTAAATAGAGTGGACTGAGTTCTTAAATAAGTCATTATACATGCGATGCTCAATTAAACTTACCACTTCCTTTAGTTTCTGAAGTGTCCTCATAGATATAGACAGATTAAGGCTCACTGGTGCCCTAAGCACTGGCCAATCTTGGTGCCTCCCTCCTTTGTACATACTGTACAAACGAAGCCATATTCTCAACTTTGTGGTGCCCCCTTTGGGCCTGGTACCCTAAGCACATGCTTAGTCTGCTTAATGGTTAATGCACCTCTGGTTATAGAACAGGCAGAGACAAAACGATCTTGATTAGAACAGGCAAATAAGACAATTCAATTTTATTAATTTTTTTTCCTAAAAACAGCATTCTTATTTTTCTTCATACAATGTACAAAAACTATTTTTTAATTTAAAAAAAAAAACACCATGAATTTTGGTGAAAACAAAGCTGATGGGTTCATCCTTTCTTTAAAGACTCATGCTTTCTCTAAAGCTTGCTATAGTGCCACCAATTACAATGATAATTAATTTGTCCTCCTCCAGGAAGGATTTAATTGGGATTTGAATTGGTCAAGTAAGAACTATACCCCTACATTTCAATAATTATTTTTTGATCTCTTTATCAAATGACACAGTGGAAAAATTGTCATAAAGTTTTTACAAAGACTTGTTTCTGGAGGATGTTTTATTTGATTTGGTTTCATATCCTCAGCAGACAGCAAAGCAATATCATAAATATGTTCTTCCTCGGTTCAACCCCCACCCCAACCCAAATTTGTGAAACCAAAAAATATGTGATCCTCAAAATATTTTATGATTTAAGTGTGTTTTTATTAGCATTAACAATGTATTGGTCATCTTTAAATTTTCTCTTATCTTCCAATAGAAAAGATTACATTTTAAAAAACTAGAAATGCAATCTCATTTTGAATTTCACTGATACATAAGGTAAAGATAAAGGTTCCCCTCGCACATACGTACAAGTTGTTTCCAGTTCTAGGGGCCGGTGCTCATCTCCGTTATAAAGCTGAAGAGCCAGCGCTGTCCGAAGACGTCTCTGTGGTCATGTGACCGGCATTACGAAATGCTGAAGTTGCACAGAACGCTGTTACCTTCCCACCAAAGTGGTTCCTATTCTTCTACTGGCACTTTTTACATGCTTTTGAACTGCTAGGCTGGCAGAAGCTGGGACAAGTAACAGGAGCTTACTCCGTTATGCGGCGCTAGGGATTCGAACTGCCGACCTTCCTGATTGACAAGCTCAGTGTCTTAGCCACTGAGCCACCGCATCCCTTCATCACTGATACCTACATTTCTACAAATACTCCAATGTCTAAGATATACACAAGTACCACAAGTAGGTCTCAACTTACAGCATTTCATTTAGTGACCATTCAAAGTTACAACAGCACTGACAAAAGTTTCTTCCAACTAATGCTCGCACTTATGATGGTTATCGAAATTCAGATGCTTGGCAATGAGCTTATTTTTATGATGGTTGAAGTATCCCGGGATCATGGAATCGCCATTTGCAATCTTTCCAGCCAGTTTCCAACAAGCAAAGTCAGTGGGGAAAACTGGATTCATTTTGTTATGGATTAAGCCAACACATCAGTAAATAACCCTAAATAGCTTTACTTTGCAGCAGGCTCGTAATCCTGCACTCCTCATTGGCTCACGAATAGCGAGTCATGATTGGTTGTTTCTGGTCAGTCTGATTGGCTGTTAACGGGCCTCTCTGATTGGATGCTTGTTAGAGCGGAAAACTCAAATCATTGGTTCTTTTGACAGCAGCCAGCTCTATAAAAGAGCTGCTGCTGCCCAAGTATTTGCTCTGTTCTTATTTCACAATAAAGAGTTGAAGTCACCGTTCGATGTCTCGTCTCCGTTCCTTGCGCCCATGCTCAGGACTTAACAATGGCGAAGAGGGTGGGATGCGGAGACAATAGAGCTGACTAAGTACTCATTGAACAAGACAGAGCACATGGCTGAAGAGCGCACGCAACAAACGGCAAAATGACCAGCAGCGCCATACCACCCGCTCCATTTGACCCAGCAACCGAAGACTGGGACTCGTATATAGATCGTTTCCAGATGTTCAACAATTTGAACATCCAGAGACCAACAATTTAAAAGATGCTACGCCTGGCAAAAAACGAGTGGTGTTCCTGACTCACTGCGGCCCCACCGTTTTCAAAATGGCTAAAGCGCTTGCCAAACCGGCGGAAGTGAAGACCATGGATTGGGATAACCTTGCGCCGATCCTCCGGGCCCATTACGCACCCACAGTACCTACATTGATACGAAGACACGAGTTTTACCAGAGGGACCAACGGAAGAACGAGAGCGTTGGCGATTTCATAGTCGACTTCCGGAACCTAGGAGGCCTTTGTGGTTTTGCAAACCTCGAGGAAGCCCTGAGAGACCGCATAGTTCTGGGATTAGATGCACCCACAGTGCAGAGTAAACTCATGGCAAAAGGAGACATCAGCCTTGCAGATGTCATCGCCGACGCTACTGCCGCAGAAGCAACCAGGAAGTCAGCCGCTCGAATGCACCGAGCGAACGCACCGCTTCTCCAACTCGCTAACGATAGCCTGCTCGCCGCTGAGAAGCACACTATTACCGCCCACCATGAAGACCTCGAGTCATCCTCAGACAGTGAGGAAGAGGAAGTCAACCGGCTCCGCTCAGAATGAGAGCAAAGGAACCAGAGACTTCCGTGCCAATGTGCTGGTTGTGGGTCAAACCACCCGCGATCGGACTGCAAATTCCTCGATGCACTCTGCTGTACCTGCAGGAAAAGAGGCCACATCGCAAAGGTCTGCAGAAGCAGATGAGAGTCCAGTCCCAGCCGAAGGGAGAACAACCTCCGTCGGGAGACAGGCAAACCACCTGAGAATCGGGACCGCCTGAACCACCAATGGAACAACCACTACTACCACAGAAATCGAGCACCTACCTCTTCAACGAGATGAGAAGAGGCACACCAAACCATTATCATCGGCCACGCTTCATCGTTCGATGCAAGAAAGATCCACGTAAGGGTTACTATTGAGAATTGACCGTGCGTGATGGAAGTTGATTCAGGGTCATCCCTATCGATGGTATCCTGGAAAACCCTCAAACAGCTGATCCCTGCCATCTGCCGCCAGGACCTCAGCACTCAACGAATCATCCTAAAAGACTACCAAGGAAACAGAATTCCAGTTGTCGGTTCCAGCCACGTCCAAGTATCCTTCAAGGACTGCACCGCGATGCTTCCCCTGACTGTCGTCGATCGTGACTGGCTTAGTTTGTTAGGTTTACAGTGGTTTGCCCCACTCAGGATTGAACTAGCCGGCATACACCAAACCAGAAGTGACGACTGGGTAGAGGCCCTCATCCAGGAATTCCAGGACGTGTTCACAGGAATATTAGACAAGTACAAGGGGACCCCTATATCATTTAATCTCAGTCCCGATGTAGCTCCCATTCGGCTTAAGCCTCATCGGGTGCCTTTTGCCCTCAAGCCGAAGATCGATGAGCAGTTAGATAAACTGANCAAGCCGAAGATCGATGAGCAGTTAGATAAACTGATAGCCCAGGGAGTGTTGGAACCGATTAACCATGCCCGCTGGGAAACTCCAATAGTAACGCCCATGAAGCCAGATGGTTCGTTAAGAATTTGTGGG
>BHEV01079889.1:0-11117 GCA_004319985.1 Emydocephalus ijimae
TCGGCCGGTTCGAAATCCCCGCGTCCTGACCAATCAGCACGCGGGGATTTCGGGCATGCGTGTTAGGACACAGCAGAACCCTACTCTCATGTCACTTCTGGTTCTTCTTTTTATTTGACTAGATATACCCAGTTCTAGCAGCCGTTCTTCATATGTTTTAGCCTCCAGTCTTCTAACCATCTTTGTTGCTTTTCTCTGCATTCTTTCTAGAATCTCAACATCTTTTTGTTCCACTGATTAATTGTTCTCAATGTCAGGAAATTTCTCCTTAGTTCTAGATTGCTTCTCTCCTTGATTAGGTTCCACCCATTCTTCTTTTCCTGCCTCCAGGCACTTTGGAGAATAGCTTGACTCCCTCTTCTTTGTGGCAACCCTTGAGATATTGGAAGACTGCTATCATGCCACCCCTAGTCCTTTTTTTTTTTCATTGAATTAGACATCCCTATTTCCTACAACCATTCTTCATATGTTTTAGTCACCAGGTAAATCTTTGTTGCTCTTCTTGGAAAGGGTTTTGGAAGTCTTCTAGTCCAAACCCTTGGTCAAGCAGGAGTCCCTGATACAGCTTCAGACAAATGACTGTCCAGTGGTGGAACACACACAACTTCTGGAGGCAAGTCATTCCACTGATTAATTGTTCTCACTGTCAGGAAATTCCTTCTTAATTCTAAGTTGCTTCTCCCCTTGATTGGTTTCCATCAGTTGCTTCTTGTCCTGCCTTCAGGTGCTATGGAGAATAGCTTGTCTCCTTCTTCTTTGTGGCAGTCCCTCAATTATCGGAAAACTGCTATCATGTCACCTTTAGTCCTTTTTTTCATCAAACTAGGCATACCCAATTCATGTCTCAGAGGACAGTGGTGAATATTGTAATAAACCCAACATTGCTTCTATTTTAACATGGTTCAATTACAAAAATTCCCATATAGCTGAGATAAATGTACTGCAATGGATTTGAACACTTTATTCTCTCAATTGCTTCTCCACTTTGGCAATTTGAAAATTGGTGGATTTCAATTCCCAGAATTCCCCAACTGGCTGGCTGGGGAATTCTGGGAGTTGAAGTCCACCAATCTTTAAGCTACTAAGGTTGAAAAACATTTCTTTATGAAATTTTTATTTTGACTTCACTGATTGAACAGCAATAGAAAAAAATAATAATGCTATTTTCAGTTTGCGTTCTTTTCTCGTGATTTTCGTTCGAGCTTCATTTTCTGCTATTTACATCAAGCGAAGGAATTTTTTTTTTTCAGGCTGAGGATTACCCTTAGCCTTGGAAATTTAAATCGGAATTTGAAGTTAAATTAAAATCAACAACGATGATTGATTCCTAAACATTAATTATTATTCTTTTCCATCCCGTTAAAATTACCATTTTTATGCTTGGGGAGGAAAAGTTTGGATTGGGGATACTGACAGCCTCAGCTGTGCAAATTAGGGGTGGGATTCTACCGGTTCTGTCCACTTCTGTAGAACCGGTTGCTCTGAAGAACAGCGAACAGAGAGCATACATAGAACTGGTTCATTTGCTGCTGTTTTGGCCCACCCGCCCGCCCGGGCTCTTACCTGACCTTTATTTCCTGCGTTTTCAACTGCAGCTGCTTTGCGTGACATAGCTGCGGTTGAAAAAGCAGGAAAAAAAAAGGCTTTTCCAACCACTGCGCATTTGCACGCAGCGCTGCTCAGCTGTCCAGGCAGCTCAGCAGGTCATAAATTGCACTCGTGCGATGCAGAGCAGCAGAACCAGGAGTTATACTGGTTGGATCCCATCCCTGGTGCAAATTATTGCATTATACAGACAGTCCTCATCTTACAACAGTTTATTTAGTGTGTTAGGATTACAGCAGTTACCCCAATTAAATCATGAGTCTCGAGCCAAACTTCCAAAACTTCAAAAGGATATATTGGGAGTTAACATGGCTGGCTGTGCCTGGGTGTAGCTGACTCTGACACACATCAATCATTGTCACCCTTGACTCTGGTTTTCCCCCACCCCCTGGGTGTATCATAAGTCATATTCTCCAATGGGACACATCCATAGCTAAGAATCATCAATCATGTTCTCCAGTTAGAATTTTGCGTGGCAGAAACTTCAGTCACCTTGTTACTATCTTTGAAAGCATTTATGGCATGCACTTTCAATTTCCAAGCTGCCACACTGCTCTTTCAAACCCCTTTCCCCTCCTCCCTTTCTGTTGGCAACTCTAAAACAACCATAGAAATATTTTATGAGTTGACATAGTGGTTATTCAAAGTTACAACGGCACTGTAAAAAAAGTGACTTATGGCCATTTTTCACACTTACAACCATTGCAGCCTCCCCACGGTCACCTGATCCATATTCAGGCCTTTGGCAACTGACTCATACTTATGATGGTAGCAGTGTCCCCAGTCACCTGATTCCCCCCTTTTGCAACCTTCGGCTGAGCAAAGTCAATGGGGAAGTCCAATTCAATTAACATGTTACCAGCCTAACAATGGACAATGAGAATAACTTTATTGTCACTTTGAATGTACACTAATCGACATACATTGAAATGAAATTTCATTGCATGCAGCTCTCAAAGGGTTGCCACCTCCAATATACATGACAGGAACATGACAGAATAAATACGTACAAAATTATGCATATACCCACCTATATTATATGACACAGAGAAACAACACAGTCTAGTTCAGATGTATCCATGTACATGGCGAGAAATGGTAGTCCTGCTAGAAATACTTTAAAATCTCCTCCCAGTAGTGGGGAGCAAAAACAAACAGGTTGTAAAGTGGTGCGTGGGGTATCTAACAATGCTTTGAGCTCTAAGCAAATAGCACTTATAAGCGGCATCCTGAAAAATGGGAAGAGAGCTTCCTATAATTTTCTCCACTGTCCTCACCACTCTCTGTAGGGACTTTCTATCAGAGATGCTGCTATTACCAAACCAAACAGTGATGCAGTTTGTTAAAATGCTCAATCGTGCCTCTGTAAAAAGAGGCCAGGACAGAAGGGGAAAGATGTGCTCTGCAGTGATTCACTTAACAATGGCTGCAAGAAAGGTCATACAATGGGCAAAACTCACTTAGCAACTGTCTTGCTTAGCAACGGAGGTCAATTGTGGTCATAAGTCAAAGACTACCCAGTATAGAGCAATTGTGATAGTTAAATCATGATTGCTCCATATTAAATTACTTTGCAACGTTCAGATTTCTCTATCATCGGAAGAGAGCAGCTTACAAATTCATCATTAACTGAATCCATGCATATTTTAATCTTTCTAAATTCCTTATTAACCAAAGTTTCTCCTTTGTTCTGGTCCCTAGCAAATCACCAATCCTACGTAGAAGTTTATTTCATGGATTTTTCAATTACCAGAGTTGGAATTACCAGTATATCAGCTCACAATATAATCTCTAAAGATCCTAGCAACAATGAAATATTTCCAACAATTGATTTTTTAAAAAACCCCTTTCGCTGCCTGAATCTTATACAATTCTCTCCAATTAAGATAATTGGAGTGTTCTACATTACAAAATCAATGGCTTCATGTTTTAAGAAATGTTAAGTATGTTTATGATTTGAAAATGAAGCTAATTGAAGCTATTATCTAATAACTAATACTTGGATATGAGTTGCAGTGGTTGTTTTTTTTCTTATTCTACTTGGGGTGATTTTTTTTTTTAAATGAGGTTATTCTTTGTAAAACTGACATCCTAAATGTCAATTCATGCAGATTTTTTTTTACTTTTCTCCTTTCGTTTTCAATACTTTATGCTTTTTAAATCCCAGTGTGTGAATACTTTTTAATTGTGTTTTAGAAATATTATTGAATAGCATAGAATAGAGCTGGAAGGGACTTTGGAGGTCTTCTAGTCCAAACCCCAAGCAGGAGAACCTATACCATTTCAGATAAGTGACTATCCAATCTCTTCTTAAAATCCTCCAGTGATGAAGCGCCCATGATTTCTGAAGGCAAGCTGTTCTACTGGTTAATTTTCTACACTGTTCCTCCTTAATTCTATGTTGCTCTTCTCTTTGATTACTTTCCATCCATTGTTTCTTATCCTGCCCTCTGGTGCTTTGTGGCATAATTTGACCCCCTCTTCTTTGTGGCAGGCCCTCAAATACTAGAAGACTGCTATCATGTCGCTACTAATTCTTCTTTTCTTTAGCCAAACCTAAATCCTGCAACCGTTCTTCATATGGTTTAGTCTCCAGGCCTTTGGTCATCTTAATTGCTCTTCTCTGAACTTTTTCCAAAGTCTCAACATCTTTTTTTTTTTTTTTGTAGTATGGTGACCCAAATTGGTTGAAGTATTCTAGGTGTGGTCTTACCAGGGTTTGTAAAGCAGCACTAAAACTTACACAATCTTAATTCTATGCCTCTGTTTGTACAACCCAGCATTGTATTAGTTTTTTTGGCAGCTACTGCACATGGCTGGCTCATATTCAAGAGATCATTCACTAGGAGGCCAAGGTCCTTCTCAGATTGCATTTCTGACAGTGAGAACAATCAACCCATAAGTTAGAAGTAGATAGATGATAGATAGATGATAGATGATAGATGATAGATGATAGATGATGGATAGATAGATAGATAGATAGATAGATAGATAGATAAGAGATTGATAGATGATTGATAGATAGATAGATAGATAGATAGATGATGCATAAGCGCACCAAAGTGCCTCCCGTCCTTGTCCTATTGTTTTTTTATTTTTTTTTATTTTTCTTATATGTATCCATGTATTCATAACTATGTTTTTACTTATACCTATTATCTTGTAAGCAATTGACAAATAAAAATAAATAAATAAATAAAAGAAATAAAAGAAATAAATGATAGATGGCAGACAGATGATAGACAGATGATAGCTAGATAGCTAGATAGGTAGGTTGGTAGGTAGGTAGATAGATGGGTAGATAGATAGATAGATAGATAGATAGATAGATAGATAGATAGATAGATAGATAGATAGATAGATAGATAGATAGGAGAAAGAGAGAGGAGAGGGAGTGAGAGAGAGAGAGAGAGAGAGAGAGAGAGATAGGCAGGCAGGCAAGCAGGCAGGCAGTTGGGCAGCATATGGACAGATAGACAGATGGAGAGATGAAGAGAGAGAGAGAATGTGTGAGGGTGAGAAAGAGAGAGAGAAAGATAAAGAGAGTCAGAGAGAAATATGAACCCACAGGATAAAGGAAGAATTTGCTGCAATGTTTCACCTGGGAATTGGAATCTTATCTGAAATAACACAAGAGTGCTTTCCGCTTTCCATTCTGAAATGTTGGCAGCCATACATTCGAGCCCAGGGTTTCATTCTGAAAAAGAACTCCTGTTATGAATTAATAAAAGTGCTTAAATAAAGATTATGAAAACCTTTAGAAAAGTGCAGGGTTCTAGCCCTGCACTTCTGATTGGCCGATAATCGTGACATCGGATTGGTCCGTTCAGGAGAATCTGATTGGCTATTAGCAGGCCTCCTTCATTGGTTAAGGGAGCTAGCGCTTCATGTTTCTTATTGGTTACTTGATCAGTGACTTCCCTATATAAAGGGGTGTTGCTGCCATAGTTTTTGCTCTATTCCACAATGTTAAATAGTTGAAGTTCACTGTTTATCGTCTCGTCTCCACTTCTTGCACCCATGCGCAGAACTTAACACTGGCGATGAAGGTGGGATTCAGAGACATCAGAGCTGACTGAGCACTACAGAGCGCTTAAACAGAGCACATGGGTGAAGACGCACCAACGGCTGAAACTATGTCCAGCAGCATCATACCACCCGCCCCATTCGACCCGGCACAAGAAGACTGGGACTCATATATGGACCGATTCCAGATGTTTCTGGAGACCAACAATTTGAAGGATGCCACTACCGGGAAAAAGCAAGCAGTATTCCTGACTCACTGCGGGCCGACCGTGTTTAAGATGGCCAAGGCACTAGCTAAACCGGCTGAGGTAAAGTCCATGGACTGGGATGTCCTCGAGCCCCTTCTACGGGCCCACTATGCACCAACCGTACCAATGCTTGTCCAAAGACATGAATTTTACCAGAGAGACCAGCAGAAGGGAGAAAGCGTTGCAGATTTCATTGCGGATCTCCAGAATCTGGGAGGCCTCTGTGGGTTCGCCGACCTCGAAGAAGCCCTGAGAGATCGAATAATTCTGGGATTAGAAGCACCACATGTGCAGAGTAAGCTGATGGCGAAAGGCGACATCAGCATTGCAGATGCCATCGCTGATGCTACTGCAGCAGAAGCAACCAGGAAGTCAGCTGCCCGAATGCGCCGCACCCACGCCCCACTCCGCCAACTTGCCAGCAAAGCCTCACCTTACCTTGAGGGACGTGCAACAGCAACCCACCACGAGGACCTCGAATCGTCATCAGAAAGTGATGAGGAAGAAGTCAACTAGCTCCGGTCTGAACGAGACCAACGCCATCAACGTAACCAGAGATTACAGTATCAATGTGCTGGTTGTGGGGCAAACCACCCACGATCAGACTACAAATTCCTTGAGGCGCTCTGCCATGTTTGCAGAAAGAGAGGCCACATCGGAAGAGTCTGTAGAAGCAAGCAAGGATCCAGCCCACCACAGAGGGGGAACAACTACCGCCAACCTGCAGGAAACCGAACTGTGAATCGGGAACCCTTGAACCACCAATGGAACTACCACTCCTACAGAAACAAACCACTAGCCTATTCAACGAGACGAGAAGAGGCACACCAAACCATTACGATTGGTCATGCCTCATCATTAGACGCCAAGAAGATCCGGGTGAAGGTCACCATCGAAAACCAGCCCTGAGTGATGGAAGTCGATTCAGGATCGTCCCTCTCGATAGTTTCCTGGAAGACCCTTAAACAATTAATTCCCGCCGTCCGGCGGCAAGACCTCAGATTCCAACGTATTATACTCAAGGACTATCAGGAAAATCGAATTCCAGTCGTTGGATCCAGCCGAGTCCATGTCTCATTTAAAAATCGTACTGCATCCTTACCATTGATCATAGTCGACAGGGATCGGCCTAGTTTGTTAGGCCTCCAATGGTTCGCTCCACTTGAAATTGAAGTAGCCGGCATTCACCGAACCAACAGAGATGACTGGGAAGAGGCCCTTGTCCAGGAATTCCAGGACGTCTTTGCAGACAAACTAGGTGAGTACAAGGGGACCCCGATATCATTTAACCTTAACCCCGAAGTAGCTCCCATCCGCCTTAAGCCTCGTCAAGTCCATTTGCCCTTAAACCAAAGATTGATGAGCAGCTTGATAAATTAATAGCCCAGGGTGTATTAGAACCCACCGACCACGCTCCCTGGGAAACCCCAATTGTAACACCCATCAAGCCGGATGGATCGTTAAGAATTTGTGGGGACTACCGAGCCACCCTGAATCATACCCTTCAGCAGAATGCTTACCCGGTACCAGTGGTACAACACCTTCTCCATTCCCTAGGGGGTGGAAAAGTCTTCGCTAAACTGGATTTAGCACAGGCATACCAACAACTGCCTGTAGATTAAAAAACGGCAGTGGCACAAATGATCGTTACGCACCGAGGTGCATTTAAGTGCAACCAACTCCAATTCGGAGTTAGCGTGGCCCCGGGAATTTTTCAGAGCTTGATGGAGAGACTATTACAGGGTGTAAAAGGGGTTGTACCATATTTTGATGATGTTTTAATTGCTGTTCCAACTAGAGAAATACTTAAGGACCGCCTGAGGTTGGTTCTCCAGAAATTTAAAGACTCTGGCCTTAAAGTAAAAAAAAATAAGTGTCAAATGTGTACGGATAGAGTAGAATTTTTGGGATACTTGATCGATAAACAGGGCATTCACCCCACCGATAGCAAGCTAAAGGCAATCAAAAACACCCCAAGGCTCAGAAACAAGACTGATCTCCAAGCTTTCCTGGGCCTTATCAACTTTTACAACATTTTCCTGCCCCACAAATCGACCGTAGCCGAGCCCCTACATCGTCTGTTGGACAAAAAGGCAACCTGGGTCTGGGGACACCGCGAGGAACACGCGTTCCGACAAGTAAAAAACTTATTGACTTCAGATGCTGTTTTGATGCAGTATAACGAGACTTTGCCTTTAACAATTACATGTGATGCATCACCATTTGGAGTGGGTGCCATTTTGAGCCATGTGTTACCTATTGCCTACTTTTCAAAAACGCTATCAAAAGCTGAACGTAACTATAGTCAAATGGATAAAGAGGCTCTTGCTGTTGTATCTGCTGTTAAACGATTTCATGAATATATTTATGGGTGAGTTTTTACCATAGTTACTGACCACAAACCTTTGCTGGGGATTATAGTGGGAGACAAGCCAACCCCTTATATATTATCTCCCAGAATGACTCGCTGGTCAGAATTCTTGGCTGCATATAATTATAAGCTGCAACACTGCCCAGGGAAAGCCATCCCCCACGCTGATGCACTAAGCCGTGCACCACTTCCAGAAACCGTTGACGACCCAGCTCCAACCATCACGACGCTCCAGATTGAAACACTTCAATCACCACCACTGACAGCTTGAGATATCACGATCGAAACCAAACGCGATCCCATTTTGGCACGAGTTCTTAGCTGGGTCGAATGAGGATGGCCATTGGATCAAATCCCTGATAACTTGATTCCTTTCAAGAATCGGCAGACGGAACTGTTTTCCCAAAAGGGCTGCATCATTTGGGGGGATAGAGTCGTCGTCCCAGAGTGGTTACAACCAGCGGTGTTGAAAACTTTGCATGAGGGCCATCCCTGCATCGTGCGCATGAAGGCGCTCACACGAAGCTACGCGTGGTGGCCGGGTATCGACAAGCAGATCGAAGCCTGGGTAAAGACTTGTTACAAATGCCAGGAAGTTAGCAATGCCCCACCGAAAGCAACACCGACGGAGTGGGAAGCACCCCGGGGACCATGGTCCCGTATTCATATTGACTTTGCGGGACCTACTAAAGGACACACATTCCTATTAACGGTGGATGCCTACTCAAACTGGCTTGAGATCCACGAAATGAAAAGTATCACAACCGAATCCGTCATCTGCAAGTTGAACAGATTATTCGCGACACATGGACTGCCAGACATTCTGGTATCCGACAACGGCCCCCAGTTTACCACGCTTCCTTTTGAACATTATTTGGTGGACTGTGGTATTCGCCATGCGCTAACTTCACTGGCGCATCCTGCGGCTAATGGAAGAGCCGAGCGCATGGTACAGTTCCTCAAAAAGACCCTACATAAAATGGACTATGGGGATATCGAAGATAAGATAAACAGGATATTCTTTCTTCAACACATCACTCCGCACAGTGCCACCAACAAGACTCCAGCTGAATTGTTAATGGGATGTAAACTCCACTCCCACCTCTACCAACTACACCCGTCGTACCAACCAGAAAAACCCCACGGATCTAGCGGGAAATGCCGCGAATTCAAGATAGGCGACCTACTTTTCGCTAGGAACTTTTCTGGTGATCCTTTGTGGGTCGAGGCAACTATAATCCAAGTCACAGGACCCAGGTCATACCGAGTAAAAAGCCGCGACGGAAGAATATGGAAGCGCCATATTGATCAGCTGTGTTCAAGGCTACAACCTAGTTTCTGTGACTCCAGTGACTCCCAAACTGAGGGGGGAGGGGATGCCGAGGAAGCTGAATTTGAAATGGCAGAAAGCATGAGCGGAAGAAGTCAGCACCCAGGCATAACGCATGAAAAAGGATCAGAGATGGGGGTAGGCTCGCCTCAAAGGGACACCTCGTCAGAGGATAGCCCACAAAGGCTAGAGGACAACGAGGACATTAGTGGCACCGAGTTTTTCAATAAAGAACCGTCGGCACCCGACTTGCCAGAAAACGTCCTGCCAAAACAAGATTATAGACAAGTACCGGGGAGACAGCGTAAATCGAATAGACAGTCTAAACAACTTTCCTACCTCAAAGATTATGTCACCGCACCCCTTAAACGGAACCCGGGGGGAAGGGGTGTTATGAATTAATAAAAGTGCTTAAATAAAGATTATTAAAACCTTTAGAAAAGTGCAGGGTTCTAGCCCTGCACTTCTGATTGGCCTATAATAGCGACATTGGATTGGTCCGTTCAGGAGAATCTGATTGGCTATTAGCGGGCCTCCTTCATTGGTTAAGGGAGCTAGCGCTTCACATTTCTTATTGGTTACTTGATCAGCGACTTGCCTATATAAAGGGGTGTTGCTGCCATAGTTTTTGCTCCGTTCCACAATGTTAAATAAAGAGTTGAAGTTCACCGTTCATCATCTCGTCTCCACTTCCCGCACCCATGCACAGAACTTAACAACTCCTGTCCTATTTATGGTTGAGAGGTAATACTTATCCTTCCATCCATTCAGTTTGCCACAAAAGGCTGGTTGTGTTTCCTCCACACCTGGACAGGCTCCCTTTGGATGAAATATTGACAAAAAGAACAACATTGCAATGTCTTCTAGAGGGGAGGGGAACAGCTCTCTAAGCAGAGTGAAGGTGATCCATTACAGCTTTTATTCAGCTTTTATGTCTGGGGAAAAAAAGGTCAGAAATCAGCAAATGCTGAACTACCAAAAAAAAAGTTAAGCCAAGCTCTGGGTCTTCTATTTTCTTTGACGGATTGCACAATATTCCATTTATTATCCTTTGGGTCAATAGCCCACATTAAAGTGAGTCTTTAGATCAGCAGGGAGGGTGCATGCAAAAGAAAAAAAGGGGGCAATTTATAAAATGGTGTGGATTGAATCCCATTTTAGGATTTGGAGTTTCAAAAGTTCTGGTGTCGAGCGGTTTTAACAAGCTGTCAGCATTCCAAAGAAACTCCCCAATCTCATTCAACACTCAGAGACAAAGTCCATCCAAGTAAGAATTTCTTAAAGAAGTCAAGTTGGCACATTTGGGAAAACCCAAATCTGAAACTTCCAGGTTTTCCCTTCCCCAAATGAAAATCAAAGACCCATCCCCTGTGTGATGACCCAGTGTGTAACACAAACATATCAAAATCCAAAACGTAAATAAATGTCCTTTAATGCCTCCAACTTGGCCCCACCATTCAATAATTCTCAGTTGGAGATAAAACTTACTCAAAAATAGTCTTCAAAAGAAAGCAATACAGTCCAAACTTAATGAGCA
>BHEV01079893.1:0-14247 GCA_004319985.1 Emydocephalus ijimae
CTTAATCCCTTGCAAAAGTCTCTCCATGAGGCTCTGGAAAATTCCCGGCGCCACGCTGACTCCAAACTGGAGTCGGTTACATTGAAACGCTCCCCGGTGGGTGACTATGGTTTGCGCCTCGGCGATTTCTGCGTCGACTGGCAGCTGTTGGTAGGCTTGCGTCAGGTCAAGCTTCGAAAAAACCTTGCCTCCCCCCACTGAGTGTAGAAGGTGCTGCACTACTGGAACGGGGTAGGCGCTTTGTTGTAAGGCGCAATTTAGGGTGGCCTTATAGTCCCCGCAGATTCTTATCGACCCATCGGGCTTGACTGGGGTGACTATTGGGGTCTCCCACCAGGCGTGATCGATTGGTTGTAGGACCCCTTGTTTGACGAGCTTGTCAATTTGCTCGTCTATTTTTGGCTGGAGTGGGAAGGGTACCCGCCTTCGTTTTAGGCGCACCGGGGGAATGCTGGGATCTAGGCTGAATGAGATGGGGGGCCCTCGGTACTTGCCTAGGGTGCCGTCGAACACTTCCTGGAAGTCCTGCACCAGTTGCCGTTCCCAGTCTGCCTCTGCGATGTAGTTTATGCCCGTGACCTCAATGCCGAGCGGTGCGAACCATTGAAGTCCCAAAAGGCTGGGTCGGTCTTGGTCCACGATCGTCAGGGGAAGCTTTGCTGTGCGGCCCTTGAATGTTACCTTGAACTGTCCGGTTCCGACTACCGGGATGCGGTTTCCCTGGTAGTCCTTGAGGATTAGTCTCTGGTNCCATCTTGCATGGCTCGCCTTTGTTGCCTACCTCCACGTAAACTTTGCGGGCGTCAGTGGTTGATGCATGGCCAATGATGACCGTCTGGTGGGTTTCCTCTTTCTGCTGGGCTTCGCCACCTCGTCGGTTCCGTCCGCCCCGGTCCCATCGGCTTTCGGTTAGGCGATCTCTGGCCCTGGGGGGTGTACCATCATGCCTCCAGTCACTGTGGTCCCTCCATCTGGGGCTGTAGGCCTTCCTCAAACGGCAGACTCAGGCGATGTGACCCTTTTTGTCGCAGTGCCTACAGACTGCATCGAAGAACCGGCACTGTGCTCGAGGGTGGTCGCCCCCACACCTGGCACATGCGGTCCCCGACTTATGACTCCACCGATCGCGCTGGTCCCGCCCCATCTGGAGTCGGTGAATTTCCTCCTCCTCGTCGGTGGTGTCGGAGGCGGAGTGGAAGTCGTCATGATGGGTGGTGGTCTCGAGGCAGCTTGCTTCTGGGTGGGCCTTGGTCGCCCATTCTGGTTCGGCGGTTGCGGTGCGCTCTCCGGTGTCTGGTCTCCACATGCGGTTTGCCGATTTCCGGGTTGCCTCAGCTGCGGTGGCTTCAGCGATGGCGTCAGCGAGGGCGATGTCACCCTTGGGCATTAGCTGGCTCTGTAGGACTGGGGTAAAAATCGTGCCGCCTGATGAGGGTGGGCACGGCGGGGGCATAGTGGCTCCGAAGCAATTGCTCGAGATCGGCCCAGTCCATCTCCTTGACGTCTGCGGGTTTCGCTAGGGCTTTTGCCATCTTGAACACTGTGGGCCCGCAGTGTGTCAGGAAGACGGCTCTTTTCTTCAGCCCAGTGGTATCCTTCATATTGCTACATTCGAGGAACATGAGGAATCTGTCTGTGTATGATTCCCAGTCCTCGCTAGCGGGATTAAAGGGCGTGGGCGGTGCGATGCTGGCCATCTCGTCGGTCTCGCTTCCTCCGGACACATGCTCAATGGGCATTAGCCTCGGTATCCCACCTTCGTCGCCAGTGTTGTGTCCGTCGTGGTAAGGAGACCTGGAGTCAGTGACTTGGTTCGGCTCTTTTATTGGTCCCCGGAACCGGCCTGGCTCCGAGGGAAAAACAGCGGCTTTTTATTCCCAAGCCGCGGCGGCCGCGGCCAATGACACCACTTTGAATCTTCCGCGATTAGTTTCCACCAATCGTGGGAGATCCGCAGCGGGCCAATCAGGGTGGCTCGCTAGACCAATCAGATCACCCCGCGCTTTGGCCAATCAAAGAACAGCGTTTCAAGAATGTAAATGACTGTACAGAACACTTAGCTAGAAGCTCTCCTGAACCTCTGCAAACTCCCAGCAGCCCACCCCTGGCTCAAAACCAATTCCTCCCCCCCCCAAAATAATATTACCTGTAGATATTTTAAAAAAATATTATTGTCACTAGAAGAATCTTTGCAAGGCAACATGCCAAGCATGTTTAATTCATCTGTCATTATTAAATTTCCAGTGAGTGTCTGATATGACCCAGCATGATTCATTTAATTAATATATGCTGCTTAGATTCACTTAGCTATAAAATGAACATGCTATAATTTTGGGTTAGCATTAGTAGCTGCCTTTGCCTAAGAATATGTTGATATCTTTCCAGTAACCAATGTAGAATGTGCATGTACCTGGCAATGCTGAACTTAACTTTCTCCCAGAAAAAAAAAGCAATTAGAGTAATTCCTAAATTAAAAAAGATTCAAACATATGAACTGTTTAATACACAAAGGATAAACCTTCTTCTTGAAACAGAAAAAAATATATCATAAAACACCATCATCACCCGCTGAAATGTGAAGCACTCATCCAAAATCTATAGTTACAAGCTGCATATATTATACCAATACAAGTACATCCTCCATTCGAGAAATTGTCTTCTTTAGAGGACCATAATAAACAAAAATGTAATATTTCTTCTCTCACAGCTGCTTCTGTTGCTGCTGAATGGAGACACCCACTAACCATCTGATGTCCTGTAATATAGACTCCAGTTTACTGCTGGGGAAGGCTTGAGTCAGGCTAAAGTATCCAGCACAAGAGTAGTGTTTTCCTGTTTTCACAGCATAGAATCCCATCTGCACCTTTCATGCTAAGGTGCATTAAAAAAGAAGTATTTTGAGGGTGGCCTTCATTTGGCGTGGCAGATCTGTGGAATTGACTCTACCATCTAGTTACTGGTCACTGTGCTTTCAAGGTCATTTGTCTCTGGCTGCAAAAAACTAGCTCTCATTTGATTGATTAATTGATTGATTGATTGATTGATTGAATAGGTGCCATCAAGTTGGTGTCAGTTCTTATCAACCACATAGATAGATATCACTTGGATAGTCATTTTCTTGAACAACCATAGCTTACCTTCCATTTGAGAAGCTATCATTTTAATTCTCCATTCCTTTATTCTTGAAAGTAAGTGAACATTAGAAGGTTTTCCCTCAGTACTTCTTTTTTTAAATATCTCCCTCCTCCTCTTCCTCCAATTTAGTTAAGTCCCAAAGTGTAAATAATAGAATGGAGAGGTTCTGAAGGAGTTAAATTACCAGTGTTTTTCTATTTACATTTTACTCTTGGGAGATTGATATTTCTTTAAGCATAACCTTTTATGCTGATATGTGATGATCAGCTCAGTGGTGGGATTCAATTTTTTTTTACTACTGGTTCTGTGGGCGCGGCAGGGAAGGATACTGTAAAATCCCCAATCAGAGGTGATATTTGCCGTTCTGTGAACTACTCAAAATTTCCACCACTGATTCTCCAGAACTGGTCAGAACCTGCTGAATACCACATCTGGATCAGCTCTTATCAGAAGAAAAGCAGTCCATTCTGAGGGTGGTATTTTTATGATGATAAACAGTTGCTTTTCATGATAAGTAAAAAGTCAAAATAAAATAATTATGTTGTAAAATGAGAGCTTGATTACTGAAGCCTGCTTTACCACACATTGAGAAGAGTGACTGGTGTCTCCAGAGTATCTGAGGGCAGTAAAACTAGCAGCCTCATTGATGAAGCTTAGTAGAAAGTGGTATTCTTGCTAGTAGAGGCTGTGTTTTGACAGTCAACTAACTTGGAAGAAGACAGTGGAATACCCATTCTGTATAGATGCCAAATAAAAGGTTGTGTGTGTGTACTCATGTAATTAGCAGAATTTAAACTTGACAGAATCTCCTCTTTACTCTTTACTGCACCATCAACTATGAGCTTCTCACAAATGTTCATTTCTTCTCCTGTCTTCTGACTCTACTTGAAACTTGACTAGCACTGGTGTCAAACTCCAGATATCAATGGTCAAATTGATATCTGAAATTACCCTTTTGAGGATACCAGTGGCTGAGTTATTGGTAAAACAAGGCTTTGGTGAAATCAGGTTTGATGTCATAGCCAATCTCAAGCCCACTATTTCTTCTGTCTCCTTCCCTAAGGACAACACCCAGGAACTATGACCTTCTGTTATCTAAGATATGTGAGGATGGGCTTACATGTTCAGTGATAAGCAGTTAGCAGTAGCATTTAGGCCCATAGTGCTTGAAGCACTCTTTGGGTGGTTTACAATATCAAACCATTATTTGCATATTGGCCCCAACAATATGGGTCCTCATTTTATCAACTTCAGAAGGATAGAAGGCTGAGTAAACCTTGAGCCTTGTCAGGATGGAACTCTAGGCAGTGGGCAGAGTTTGCTTACAATAGTTCACTTTAATCTCTGTGCTTCCAGGGCTCTTTTTTGGGGATTTATGTAATTCATATTGGTGGCACAGGACCATTCTTTACTTGTTTCACAGAAACATGAATCCCCAACACCGCTCAAGGTTAGTGAGCAGTGGTCCAGCATCTCCTACCACCAAGGTAACATGGAATAAAGAGACTATTTCAAATTAGTTCTCATGCTGAAAGTTCCTTTATTGAGAGAGGGATATCCAGAGGCAGTCCAAGATCATGCTAATTGGGTGATGTGCCATTGCACAAACAATGCAGGAAGGTAGAATAGAATTGTTTTCCAGTGGTTCTGAGATAAGCAAAGCAGAACTCAGAGCATCTGCACACAAGATTAACATGCTATTCATTTGTTTCAGCCTTCTGGTCGCATCATTTTAAAGTAGCCATTCAATGTTTAATAAAGGAAATGCAAGAGGACTTATTCAAACCTTAGGAAAAGAAATTGTGGCACCACAATGCTTCGGCAAAATATACACATTGCACCTTAAAACTAAAAAGGGGCTAAGTACAATTGTGTGGAATAATTCCTTTTGTCCAGATGGCATATTTGCTGTTGTTGATTAAAGCCAGAGTGGATGTTTATGAGGCTTTCATTGGGAGGGGGGGAATTATTGGTTGATGAGAGCCTGAGAGAAAAAGATTAAGCAGAGCTTTTCAAGGTCAACTTAATTCCCCTTCATTCAGATTGACCATCATTTTAATGCTTTCTGCTTAGCTATATAGAAGCTTTAAATATGGGGCAGAATTAGAAAAACCAACATCCTTTTCAACTATTGCAGCTGTATCCAAATCCATGCCTGAAATCTGTCTTGTTCCGGTGGTTGCTTTTTTCCAATGACTGTGGCATAAGAAATTGATTGTATTCCATTAAACAAAATAAGAGGCAAAAGTGATTTATTGAAATGAAAATTCTGGCTGTAAAATACTAGCAGGCACTTCCAAGCAAGACTTTTATTGTACAGATAACCTAATGTAAGGCCTCACCAGACAGTAATGCATTGTAATACCTACTTCTAGATTTTATTTTCTCTAAAATATCTCTTTTAAGTGTCCAGTGGCCCATCAGATTTAAAAATATGTTCATGGGAATAGTCTTTGAGCACAATTGTTTGTAAAAATTACATCCCCAAAGAGGTTTTTTTTAAAAAAAAAAAAATCCTGGGCCAGTGCAATTGTTTATTCTAAATCCTGTGTAATAAAATGAATGAATTAGGGGGGAAAAACAGTTTCTGGTGGCATGATATAAACCAGTATCACCATACATGGGAAAGGAAGACTGATTTCTTGTCCCAGCACCCTTCTTTGGAAAATAATGAAAAACTAAAGTCAAACCGATTAAAGAAAAAAAGATAATTAGAGCACAATGGAATATATTTCATATATGATCTCATTTAACTCACTTTCATTTTTAACTTTCCTTTTTTTTCATAGGCAGGCTACAAAATTGTTTGAACTTTGAAAGCAAGCAAGAAAGAAAGCCTTTCAAAGACAATTAGTACATAAGCATTGAGAAGACGTGAAAAAGACAGCAGTTAATATTCCAGTCAATTGATGGTGCTTGGAATTAAGTCAACCACAAAAACTGTGAAAAAAAAATGGAGAAGAAGAAAATGTTAGCAGGCCATTGCAATAACGTCAACATAAATACCAGGCTTGTCTTCCTGGCTCATACCACTAAGGGGCTTGGGGGAAACCACCCTTTCCTGTTCATGAGAAGTGACTATATATTGCTTACACAGGAACCTCTATTTCAACTTGCCAACAGTGCCAGCATTCAGGTATTACTTCTCTAAGGTTGTGCTTGCTCTTCATCTTTATTAGCATATCTGAACTCCCCCACCCCAGGAGCCACTGAAGCAACTGGAGAGTTTTAAATAATGTTCTTATTTAAAGCATCAGACACTCAAAAAAAAATCTTTATTCATTCTTTTTCTTATTTTTTGCTTTCTATTGTTTTTAATTGGACTTGGAAGGGAGAAATAAATCAACTTGTCAATATTTTAAGTCAATGATGATCTAGAAATGTGATAAATTTGAAAAAGTTTTTAAAATTTTAAAATTAAATCAGACATATCTTACTTATCTGAGGAAGGCTGTTGGAACTACAGTAGGAGAATCAGTGGTGGGATTCAATTTTTTTTTACTACTAGTTCTGTGGGTGTGGCTTGGTGGGCATGACAGGGGAAGGATACTATAAAATCTCCATTCTCTCCCCACTCCTGGGGGAAGGTTACTGCACAATCTCATTCCCTCCCCACCCCACTAACCTGTTTCCAGCTCCATTATCGTGTGCAGGGCAACAAAAAAAGACCCAGCTGATCAGCTGGGATTCGGGAGGCAGAGAATAGATGGAGGTGGGGTTCAGTCAGAACTGGTATTTGCAAGTTCTCTGAACTACTCAAAATTTCTGCTACCGATTCTCCACAACTGGTCAGAACCTGTTGAATACCACCTCTGAGGAGGATGTGATCAAAATAATCAAAGTAACAAAATAATCTATATACTATTGAAACTCTTGTGTTTGATACTTTGTTGCTATCAAATAGTTAAGATATTCATAGAATATTCATAGAATATTTTACTCATAAAGTATAACTTTTCCATGTATCTCAAATGGACTAACTTACAGAATGCCAAGATTCATTACTTCTGAGGGAACTAAATTTGGGGTTTTTTCTCTCTACTTCAGTGCCGCATTGCTGCTGCAATTCACCACTGCAGTAATATGATTCCCATTTTCAATGTTTCCTGACAGCTTCCCACAAGTCAATGTGGAAGCAGGAAGGAGCTGATAGGATTGTCAACAACCCTAAGCACCTTGCTGCCTTCCCACTAGTAATGTCTAGGAAAGAGGTAGAGGAGAAAAATTATAGGTTTAAGGAGAAGGAGAAAGAATCTCTTTGCTTGGCAGCACTAAGGATCACTGGACTGCACAGGAGGCACTAAGTTGTCCAAGACAAAAAGGATGAGAGGTGTGTTAACCTACAAGCAAAAATCAGGAGCCTGGAAGTTTTTCCAAATAACACATTTTATTAAAATCTGTACGCTTTTGTTTTGTTCATGAAAACTTAGGCTTCTTAATAAAGCTTACACCATTTAATGAAATGTACTAGTTCTTCCAGGATCCTGACTTTTTGCCAAGAAAATAAAAAGGGGAAATATTGGGAAAGAATATATAGGAATGCCTAAAATATAGAAAGAGCTTAAGAGGGGGCAGGGCTAGCAAGTGTATAACCTATTCCTTTAAGGAGGGGGAAGTATTTATGTCCTGAAAAATTCAGGTTTGTCTTTCTGGGGGGAAATGGAGGGGAGTAGCAGGAATTAACCAAGGACCATCAGGAAGGGGCCAAGAAAAAGGTTTTGTTGGATATTTGCGTTCCTTTGTGACAATCAACAAATTATTGGAAAATAATAACAACAGTACTTCTTGGACTTATATACCAATTCACAGTGTTTTACAGCCTCTCTAAGTGGTTTACAGAGTTCAGCATATATGAAATGTGATATAAATTCACTCTTAACAGCAGGAATGGTACAGCTATGTCATCTCCTTCCCTACCCAACTCCCCCATTAAGGTCAGGAAAAAAAGAAAGGAAAGTCCTTTCTCTGTCAGATTACTGTTTATAGTAAAAGCAGTTCATTTTTTCTTTCATACAGACTTGTTCATTCACACAAGTTTTCACATAGTTGAGTCCTAGGCTAAATGGTTTGCCAGAGCACACCCCCCCCCCCAGTATTGCTGTTAAGGCACCAGATACCAGACTGACCTTGGGCCAGTCATTCTCTCTCAGCCCTAGGAATGAGGCAATGGCAAACCACTTCTGAAAAACCTTGCCAAGAAAACTGCAGGAACTGGTCCAGCAGTCCCCAAGAGTCAACAATGTCTGGAAGAAACACACACACACACACACAGAGAGAGAGAGAGAGAGAGAGAGAGAGAGGTCTGCCAGCTAGATATTGTATTTATATGATTAAAAATATTGATTTTTAAAATTAATTTGAGATGTCTGAGGGGAAATGGAAGTGTGCCGTTCTCAGCTATAACCATCTTCCATCTGCAAAGCAAAGCAAGATATCCAAACTCACCCTGACACCCAGTCATTGCTTTGGATTCCTGTGAAAATTATTGTCAGTTGCAAAGATTCAGGACCCTCCATTAGGTTACAACATAGATTTATTCAAGCCTATATATACACAGGAATCTAGTCAACTAAAGTTTAACACTAAAATGGTACCAGATAAGAGTCAGTGGAATTCAGGAGAGGTTGGACTTGGACACTTGCAGGAATGCAACAACTCTAGTTGAAGACATGCTTAACTCCACCCCCATCTCTGTCTGCTCCTGTCCGACAATCATCCCCACAATATTAAATTGGAGGAGATTTTATTTCTAAAGTTACAACTAGTTGACCTACCGTGTTTCTCATATAATAAGGCTAGGTCTTATTTTTTTTGAGCCCCGAAAAAATGGCTAGGCCGTCTTTTCGGGGGTGACTTAATTCCCCCCCCCTTGCATCTTCGGGCAGGCGACGACGGCTTGAATGTTGACCTCGGCGTTGGTGGGGCACTTTGTATCAGGGTCAACGTAGGCAGCACCATATCCGGGTGTGCAACAAAAGTACTTCCTAACGGCAAACCCCCGCACCATTCCCCCCATTTCGCATGTTTTCATATAGGCCTTAATTTGGGGGGAGGGGCTTAATTTCATTTCATGCCTATAAAACATGCTGGGACTTCCTATTGGGGGAGGCCGTAATGTTGGAGAAACAGGGTAGTTGTAAACTAGGTACATCTGAACCTGGTTTAATAACCAAATTCAGAGAGCACCAAGGAACCCTCATTTCAACCTACAAATATTCTCCTTTATTGGTATAAAGATTGGGCACAAACTCTTCAGAAGGAGCACTGAAGATTGAGTTTGAGTAATGAAATTTCTGCAAGAGAACAAGCAAGCTCATAGAGCATCTTATAGTTATCTTGGATTATTTCAGTCCTGTTGTTATTACTATAGTTCTGTTTCTGAAAAAAAGCATCCATTCCTCTAAGGAAGGGGTGTCCAACTTTGGCAGCTTCAAGACCTTGACTTCAACTCCCAGAATTCCCCAGCTAACCATGCACAAAACAAAAAACAAACAACTGCACTTACGTAAACAGCAATTTACATAAGTACAGTTGGCAATTCTAGGAGCTGAAGTCCATAGGTCTTAAAGTTGCCACTGTTTGGCAATCCTGTTCTAAGACGTTAAGAATAAGGTCCATGTGATATGAAAATTGGATATTGAAGAGTCTGGTGTGAACACATACTTTGCTTTGACCTACATATTCTACAACATAATATTCACAAATATGGTAGTGCTCATGAACTTTTCTCTTTTAGGTTACATGCATGAGAAGCTATGCAAGACTTGTTAAACAGAATTCCAAGCAGAGCATATGTCCTCTAAACTCCTTTTTGTGGATACCAGAACTTCTCATCTGAACCTCCTATGTGAACATTTTTCCAAAATTATCTTAGTTTCTTATTATATGTGGATGGAAAACACTGAAAGGTGAACTTTAATTTAGACCTTTATTTAAAAAAGAAAAGAAATAAAACAACATATGAAAATGCAGAAAATTATAGCACTATTCGAAGTTCCCCTCACTCTGCAGCACAACAACCTTACCTCATGTGCCAAGTGCTTGCTTAAAATATATCTGTAGTCTCTGCTACCCAATCCTCCTCCCAGTGCCTATCTCGGGGCTTTCAAGGTCAGTCTTGCAGAAGGATAGGCAATGTTTTTTCTTGAGGGGAAGAATATGAATATTTGGACCCCTAGGCACTACAGGGTTGCTATTTCCTAGTGTCAGGAAGGATATTACACAACTACTGTACTTCCATTTTTCTTCTGAACAGTTTTTCTATTAAGAAAAAGTAAAGAAGTGGTGTGGGAAATGAAAGGACCACAAAAAGAAAGCAAGTACATCTGGACCTTTATGTAAGAGACATGAATAAAACCAGGAAATTAATCAATTAAAAATATCATCTGGAAACCTGCTTAGATTCAGAAATGGTAAGCAAAAAGGTACAGGGATTCGGAATTTCATTGTAGTGATGGAATAGGATTAGAACTTCCAACACAATTAAGAGAGGGAGCTATCCCAGAAGTAATCTTATACCTTGGGAAGTTCAAATAAAAATATTAGTGTGATATTTTCCAGATTTATTTATTCAAAAAATTGTACCACAATTAGATTTCATCACAAATCCTGATCTATTCATGGAAGGCTGTACCAACATGTAGCTGCCCTTCTGGATGGCCTTTCTGGAGGGTAGAGAGACAAAGAAGGAAAGACAGAATAATATTATTAAAGTACAACATGTGATGTCCTTCTGATTAACACTACATATCTATTAAATAAAGATTAATTAAATAACACAAATAGTCCTCTTCTTATAGAAATGCTTGAAATAAAAAAATAATGTTATATAATGTTCCATTTATTTGTAGCTTTTTATCCTGTTAGATGTGTTTTGCTTTGTCTAAGTCGAGAATTCATGAGAGGTTGAAAAAAGAAACTGGTCATGTTAATTGTCTGTTTAAGTTCTATTCGTGTCATTCCTTTGCCTCTCTATATTGTTGTTTTGAACAATATTGTTCAACAGCACATTGTTTTCACAGTACTATCACTTGGAACCACCTTGCTTGGGTAGATATAAGACAGCTATATAAATAATATGCCCTTCAGATGAAGCCAACCATACCACTTACAAAAAAGGGAAATGACCCTGTTTTTAAAGCAATACGAGCCATATGTTGTGGGTCAAAGATACTTTTGACATTTGATTTCCCACTTTCATGTGGGATTTAAGCATTAGGAAAGGAAGAACAGACAAGACTGGCACAGAAATAACAGTCCTCATACACACTGAATTACAGCAGGAGTAACTGCCGAGAGTAATTGCTTCAAATGATATTTTTAGGCTTCTCAAACAAACACCACCCACACAATCCCACCATCCTGTTGGAATTAATTACAGCTACAGTGAATTAAACAAGACGTGAAGATGTCTAGCTTTTGAGGTGGCTTAAAATAAGCACATTAATTAATTAACTTTAAAAATTGGATTTTAAAAAAACATTTGCAGAAAACACTAATGTCTCCATTCTGAGAAGGTTGATTCTAAACATGGGAAATGCCAGCAAATAGTGCCCGTTGGCTCATAATCTTTTTTTTGTCCAGCATTGCTGATGGAAGCAATCATGATAACTTCTCTGCTGGCTTTCTTTCTTGCTTTTTAGTTCAAATGTAATAAAAGTAGGCAAAGAATGGGCAACTATGACTCTTCAGCAGTCATTGATTTCTCATGTAAATATTTTAAATATTTTTATTGAAGAATTGTTTTGCAAAATTCAGAAATTCATGAATACTGAATACCATAGTGTGTCTGTAGAATGTTGCATGATGTTACTTTGACGAAAATATATCTTAGATAATTTTCTCTTTTATTTCTACCCTGGCTGTTATAGTGACCTTTTCTCCTGCTGAGATGCTTGCTAGAAATGTATTGTCTACATTTCCAGCAAATAACTGGTGATGAAAGATAACAACAAAAGAGCTGCCTTTTTATTGTGGTGAATCATAATATCAGCTGGTGTAAAGATCAAACTTACAAAAGAGAAATTATTTTGGTATTTGGTACAGAACAAATCTACCTTCAAAAAAAGTTGGGTGTGTTAGATCAGAGGCGGATCGGTTCGACAGAGACGTGAGACCATTCTGTGAGTTCAGCTCTTTATTAAGTTTAGGTATAAGGTCTGACTATGCGAGCCGCGGCAGCCCTTCATATAGTGCTGGCTCGCGGCTCGGTAGCCAATGACAGCGCTTTGAATCTCCCACGATCAGCACAGCCAATCGCGGTAGATTCTTAGCGCTCCAATCACGGCTGACCTGTTGACCAATCAGGTCTTCGCTGGTCTGGACCAATCAGGTGCGAGGATTTCCAAGTATGCTAATACTGTACACCCCTCCCCTCTTGGTTTCGTCCTGCGGTGCGTCATGATGTAGTCGCGTAGGTAGGCGGGGCTTTTTCCTTGCCTCCTTGACCTGCGCGGTTCAGTTATGGTGTGGTCGTCGATCGGTTCGGATGCCTCCTTTGTCGCTCCGGTTCCTTGGGATGGAACCGCCTGGAACATTGAGCTGGGCCTTTCTTGGTGGCTCCCTCCCGGTTCTCCCGGGCTGGTTGAGCTGCCGCTTCTGCTCCCACTGGGCTTTTCCTGGCCGGGTGAGCTGGTTTGGCTGCTCCTTCCAGGTGAAGACCCCGGGGTTTCCTGCTGCACTGGTCCTGCGCCTACTGGTGAGTAGTATTGATTTATTGATTCATTTATTCTAGGTGGGGGGTGTTCTGCTTGCCTTAGTTGGTCCTCTTCGGTTCTTTCTCTATCATTTACCGATTCCCCCCCCTTCTAGTTTCTTGTTCGGGTGTTTGGCTGGTTGTGGTGGCTATTCTCAACCTAAGTTGGTTTATGTGCCTTTTCCAGCTTTTCCCATCGCTGGTTCCCAATCGGTATGATAGGGGCCCGGTTTTCTGGGTGATTGTTGCTGGCACCCAGAGTGGTTCTCCTGTGAGGTTTTTGGCATACACTGGGTCCCCTATGTTGAATGTTCTGTGTTTACTGGAGGAACCTGGGGGTTTGTGTGGGTTATATGTTGGGTGCATTCTGTCTAGTGTGGAGCGTAGTTTCCCGCCCATCATTAGTTCCGCCGGGCTTTTATTTGTGGTTGCGCTCGGTGTGATGTGTTGAATGAGGAGCATTTTATTAATTTTGTCCTGTATGTTGGCTGTTTCTATTTTCTGAATTGCTTTCTTAGTGTATTGGACCATGCGTTCCGCCCGCCCGTTCGCCACCGGGTTTGCCGGTGCGGTTAATGCATGCCGTATCCCTTGGCCTGCCAGAAATTGTTCAAATGCCAGTGCGGTGAACTGGGGCCCGTTGTCTGACACTAATACATCTGGCAGGCTGTGCGGAGCGAAGAGTTTGCTCAGTTTCCTTATCAGCGCTTCCGTCGTGGTTGACTTCATAGTGCTTACCTCCAGCCAGTTGGAGTAAGCGTCTACTGTGATAAGGTACATGTGTCCCTTGGTTGGCCCCGCGAAGTCTATGTGGATTCTGGACCACAGACCTCTTGGTTTTTCCCATTCTTGGGTTGGGGCAGCGGGTGGATTGGCTCTGGATTCTTGGCATTTATTACATTTGGCAACCCAGGTTTCGATCTGTTTATCCATTCCTGGCCACCATGCGTAGCTTCTGGCCAGGCTTTTCATCTTAACCATCCCCGGGTGCCCCTCATGCAACATTCCCAATACCTTTTCCTGTAATTTTTCAGGAATTACCACTCTGTCCCCCCAAAGTATGCAGCCCTTTTCGATAAAGAGTTCGGTGTGTCTGTTCTGGAAGCGTCAAAATAGTTCGTCTATGTCCCCTTCCGGCCACCCTTTTCCCACCCAGCTCAAGACTCGCACCAGTTGTCTGTCTTTATTTGTTTCTCTGGCAATGTCTGGCGCGGTCACGTGTGGGTTGGAAATTGTCTCTATTTGGAGTACCTCTGTTGTGGGTGCTGGGTCGTCTTCCCAGTCCGGTAAAGGTGACCGGTTTAGGGCGTCTGCATGGGTGATGTCCTTGCCGGGTTGGTGAATCAGCTGGTAATTGTATGCTGCTAGGAATTCGGACCACCTCGTCATTCTTGGCGATAGAATGTTCGGTGTGGCCC